>OAMR01000268.1:1485820-1496075 GCA_900205405.1 Echinochloa crus-galli | reverse complement strand
GGGGGGGGGGGAGGGTGGAGCGCCAAGAAGAGAGGTGGCAGGCGACGCAGAGGAGGCCACGAGTGGGGTAGCCACGAGCGCAGTGGAGGAGGACGATTCTGTCATGGGGCCCCTGGTGATCTCCTCTAGGACGAGGTCGTCCCGGACCTGTCGAAGGTGGAAGGGCTGCTGACGAGTGATCCATGTCCTTTGGTGGTCATAGGTGCTGTTGAGACCCCGCAGGACATTGAGCACCAAGATCCGGTCGCCCACCGGGCAGCCGAGGACGTGAAGAGCATCAGCCATGCCCTTCATCCGCCTGCAGTACTCACCAATAGAGAGGTCCCCTTGCTCTAAGGTGCAGAAGGACGCGTCGAGCTGGAGAGCGCGGGCCTCGCCGTTGCCAAGGAACTAGCCCTCGAGTGCCAGGTAGGCCTGGCATGCGTTGCAGCCGTGAGTCCTGACGATGTCCTGGAGATCTAGTGAGATGGTCCCAAAGATGCAGCACATGGCGACGCTGTCGAGGCGCGGCCACGCCATGTCCCACGTGTCGAGGAGGACGTGATCGTCGAGGGCGTAGCGGCGGAGGGACGACGGAAACTAGAGCCCGGATGTTCTGGACCCCAACGGCCTGAAGGTGAAGCTGGGCGACCATCGGATTGGTCGTGTCGAGTCGGGGTCCAGAACCGGTAGGCGGGGCCTGGTGGGAAGAGGAAGCGGCAGCGTCGGTGAAGGCGACGACGGGCTGCTGGCCGAAGGAGACAAGGAAGTAGTGCTCCGTCTCGACAACCCGACGAGCAAGATCATCCACCGTAGTGTGCTCACGCTCCCAAGCTAGAGCAGCCACGCGGACACGCTCTTGGGCCGCCATGGCCTCGATCTTCACCGCGAGGAGGGCGGCAGCCAGAACGGAGTCGGCCGTGGCAACCCCATCGGAGAGGGGCTGCTTGCCTGCAGCACGGAGGAGGAAGTGGGCACCCGCGGTGAGGGGAGGAGCGGCGTCGTCTGGAGGCGTGGGGGCGGGAGGAGCCGGGGCGTCGGTGGGCATGCCCAGGGCTGGCACGCCCGCTGCGGTGGCAAGGGCGGCGGTGGGGGCGTGTGCCTTTCAGCGGTGGCCGCATGGCTCCATGCGCGCTGCACGGCTGCAGGAGCAGAGCCGGCGGGCGGAAGGGATTCAGAGAAGGAGGGTGCACCTGCAGAGGAGAGGGGAGTGGAGGAGAGTGGAGGCGGCGCCGGCGGCCGGCCAGCCATGGTGGCGGCGGCGGCATCAGAAAAGGGGTGGAGAGAGGAAGACCTAGGCTATTGATACCATGCTAGAGAGAATAATACCCTTGATTACTCCAAACCCTAGAAGGGTGGGATATATAGTAGCTGTACATGGGTCCGTTAAATACGATAATTGACAAAAGACATCTAAAATACATACATCTTTGTTAGACTATTCATCATTATCACTTACCTGTACTCACCTAGACTATTTACTTCTACCTTCTACTGCTCACCTGTACACGCCACCTCCTCCATGCTGGCTTGGCCCTTTGGGCTCCCCTCTCTTCCTCTATATATGTAATCCCGTTGTACTCTGATTATAAAGCAATCTAAGCCTGTTGGCTTTCCAATAATCTTGAACATTTTTTTATTTGAATGCAGAATAGTACACTGATCTTTTTTGTGTGCTGGTGGTGTTTTTGGAGCATTAAATAATGCATGTGGTTTACATAATAACCAGAGTTTTGCTAGTTCTTTCATTGTATCGAAAATTTTTCTTTGGAGTTGATTAGCTGATGTCATTGTCTTTTTTATGACACTTAGGTTCTTGCTACGTCAATTACAAGAAACACAGGTGAAGTTCTGTCCAGTTCGGGACATAATCCCCCTGATAGTACATCTGAGAATGATGTATACTATGGAGAAGATGACGACACCATGATTTCCAGCTCAAAGCAGGAGCAAGTCTGTTGGGCTGCTTCTATATCCAGCCAATTTCCTCAAAGGAATAAGCACCTCAGATATCGCACCAGGTTTTTTGCAGCAGAGTATGTTTGCTACCTTTTTATTTTCAGATTTATTTATTTATCTTTTTTCTCCTTGCTTCAATCAAGTCCAATTTGTTCTGAAGATGTCCATTTGAAGCATTTATTTCACTTAGTATTATTGCAATGATTTCCTTTTGTGTGAGAACAGATGCGTTAGCCATGTACCAATTGCAGTTGGAGCAGAACCAGCTCATTTTGATCTCTTGTCGGCAAGGAGTGCAATCGCTAAAGGGATTTATCTGTCAAATGATTGGCTAGTGCTTAAGCTACAAGAGCTGGTGTCACTTTCATATCAGGTTTGGACATAAATTTATCCATTTTGTCTGACTGTAAAATTACTGGGAGAAGATTTCAGTCAAATTTATCCATTTTAGCTGACAACTACCTTTGGTGGCAGATAAGCACTGGGCAATTTGAAGGAATGCAACCGATAGGTGTGAAGCTTTTATGTTTGATTATGGACAAGGTACACCAGCTATTTTGATATTGTGGACTGGAGATAAAATACATATTCTAGTATGTACTGTGATGTTAATCAGTCACAATCATTGTTAACGTGAGGTGAACATCTGAAACTTGCACAAGGGCTTAAATAACTGGTCACTACATGCATAGTTTTAAAGGCGACGCCTAGGTGTCCAGGCGCACCCAGCTTGCCTTGGGAAACAGTGGCGCCTTGTCGCCCAGGCGTCGTTCCCAGAATTCTTGGGACGCCTTACCACCTTTGAAACATGGACTACATGGCTCGTCAACAATTCATTCTTATTGACAATTACAATGAGGCGAACATGTAGTAAATAGTTTGATAAATGGGACTATTACTGATTCAGATCATGATGAGTAAATCGATAAATCGTTGTTTTATGCTTGTTTGCATGCACATATCCAGACATGCCATCTATGCTATCCCATTTGTATTCACCCCATTGACTCTATGTGTTGCTTTGTTTCCTTTTCTTGATAGGCATGGTATATATTTGTCAGACTGGCCTAGCTTGTCTGCCAAATCATAACTAAGTGTCTAAATCAAAAGTTGTTATCATAAATCATCAATCATTTGATAGCCTTTTGATTCTTTAACTAGTGTTATGGATTATGATTCATAGAGTTATTAAAAGTTAACCTGTTTTTTTTATGGCATGGTTTACATATCTTCTGCTATGAGTTCTCTTATCTGCTGTTACAAAGTACAAACTCTTATCATGATTATTGTGTTTTTCTTATAGTTTGGCATGGCAGTGGATCCTGAATTTCCTGGGCATATCTTGTTGGAACAATTTCAGGTGCTTCTCAGATCTTAATTCCCTTTAAGAAAAAAACCCTGGTGCCCTTGGGGTGTGATTAAATATCTGCATGATTGAGAAAAGTATAACCTGAAACTTCCTGTATGCTGATTATACCTTGCTGTATAGGTACTGCTTATTCATTTTGTGGAACCAATATCTCTGATACACTCATGTTTATTTTGATGTGCAGGCTCAACTAGTTTCTGCTGTTAGACTCGCTATAAGTACTGCTTCCAGCCCACTTCTTTTGGAGGCTGGACTTGAACTCGCTACAAGGGTTTGTATCAGAACAAAATGAAATTCCTGTTTTGCTATTAACAGTGTCTGTTCCTCTAGTCACACAAGTATTTGTTATACACTGTCATTGATAAGCATCTATGCTAAAAAAATAGGTTATGACAAGCAGCATAATTGGTGGGGACAGAGTGGCTCTGAATCGTTTGTTTTCTCTAATATCACGCCCGTTAAGTGATATTGAGGGCCTATTTTATCCTTCTTTTGCTGACTGGGTAGTGTGCAAGGTATTTCAGTTCTCCTAAATTGGCATATTTATCCACTTTGTCTTAGATATCAGGTTGTATCCTAAGTATCTAACCTAGGTTGCATACCTGACAGATAAAAGTTCGCCTTCTAACTGCCCATGCGGCAGTCAAGTGTTACACCTATCAATTCTTGAGGATGAAGGAAAATGCTCCAGATGAATACCAGCAATTGGCACCTTCACTTGTAAACAGCTCAACTCTATTAGGAAAATACTGGATTGGAGCCCTCAAAGATTATGTTTCTATAAGCTTTGGCTTGCACTCAAAAATCAATGTAAGACACTCAATCAAGCCTCAATAATTCATTTTGAGGATTATGTAATTGTGATAATGATTTGTATTCTATTCTCTTTTACAGTACAAGCCATTCCTTGATGGAATTCAGTCATTATTAGTCTCATCCAAGGTGCAGAAGTATCTTGATGAAGTTTGGGCATTAATTCTTCAAGCAATAGCTCTTGATGCTGCGCCTATGGAATTCAACACTAATAAGTCTGATGATTTACTTCAACAGACATTTATATCTGGGCATTGTATGGTCAAACTGGATAGAACTGAATTCGAGTTTCTTTGGGGGTTATCTATCATTGTGCTATTTCATGGATGCCAATCATTGAAGAATAGTGCTTTGAAGATCAATCTTGACTTTAGACAAGACCGAGAGTTTGGAGGATTTATTGTTCATGGACTAGATCATCAAAAACCATGTGATCTGGTCTTACCTGTGTTGTTGTCCCTCACAACAGAAGTTTTTTTCATCAACAATTTCCTTTCAGTGGATATTTGCCAGGAACTCCTCCAGGTCAGTTTGCTTTTGCTATATTTATATTCATGTTTCCTAAGTTGCAAAACTTGCTGACTACTATTTGATAAACCTCTATGTAGTGCCGGTCATTAATTTACACTCTAAAATTATACAAATGATTTGTTGGATATGTTCCAAATTCACATCCACGATATAGGTCAGGCTTGGGCCAGAGCGAAGCGGAGGCCTATTGTGTTGTGGTTTCTCTCAGAAGTGCACAGTTTAGTCCCACCTTGGTAACGCAACCAAGCATGGGTGTGCGATCTGCCTATATATATGTAAGTCTATGTAGACGGTAGGGTAAGACAAGACAAGGCAAGACAGATAAGCCATGTATCATCCCTACTTGTAAACTCTCCTCAATAGTGATTGTCTTCCGTGGTTTTTTCCCGCAAGGGTTTTTCCACGTTAAATCGTGTCTCGTGTTCGATCTTGTTTTACGCATTATTTCATAACAAGTGGTATCAGAGCTTAGCACGAGATCACGTGAAAAAAAAATTAAGGCTTCGTTGGTTCCTCGTCGCGTGCCGCCGCTGGTGGTTTCCGTGCTTCAGGCGATCCAGGTTATCTGCCCGTTTCCGTGTCGTTCAACGGCGATCGACGTATCAGCGTCAGTCCAAGGCGGAGTTGTAGGCGGAATCGTTTTTTCGTTGTCATCGAGTTCGAGTCCGATTAGACTGCGGTTATGTGGTGAGTCAGGCGAAGGAATTATCTGTACTGCAGCACGCGAATCAAGGGGGAGCATAGCCACACGTGAAAGCTACCGGAAGGTTTTCAGAGTTCTTCGCTGGACGTACACAGGAAGTGTACACAAGGCTGCAGGTTATTTACTGCAGATTATTTTCTTCTGGTTATTTCTTTCACATGGCTTCTTTGAAATATGATTTCCGCTGCTGAGATATTGATATTTTGAGGAGATATTGGGATTACTATTTGATCACTTTGAGTTAATTCATTTGATGTTTTGACAACATCGTTCATGTCAGCCTAGTGGTACCTTTTACTGTTATGGAGTTGGTTAATTGAATGTGAAGGTTTTGCTTTGAATTGAGTTCGAGGTGGAGGATTTCAAGTCCAACAGAGGAGTTTTTTGTTTGACTAAATACTACAGTGTTTTGTATTGCAGAAGCAGTACGTTTATTGCTGTCTTTGCTCATGTTGAGGGATTTAGTCAAAGTTACTACATAGATACTACAACGTTTTCGTTGTCGTCGAGTTCGAGTCTGATCAGGTTGCAAGTCCGATCGGGCTGCGGTTCTGCGGTGAGTCAGGCGAAGGAATTATCAGTACTGCAGCTTTATTTAATACCACAGGTGATATTGCGACTTTATGTCGTTTAATGATTGAGCATTATTGCCATTTATTTTTCCGAGGCCAGTTGCACAGACTCAGACTTTTGCTGGGATTATGAATTTGTTGAAGGCCCAGATTGTTCGTCTGCTTTGTTGATAGCTGTGTGTGTTTGATTGAACCTATTATTTGCTCAAGTGTTGGGAGAATACTCAAGTAATCTTATTTGTCCGATGGACATTGATATTCAAGATTTGAATATGGAGGTTTATTATTCGTCTACATGATGGAATTTGTCTCAAGGTGGAGTTTGTTGGATATGTTCCAAATTCACATCCACGATATAGGTCAGGCTTGGGCCAGAGCGAAGCGGAGGCCCATTGTGCTGTGGTTTCTCTCAGAAGTGCACAGTTTAGTCCCACCTTGGTAACGCAACCAAGCATGGGTGTGCGATCTGTCTATATATATGTAAGCCTATGTAGACGGTAGGGTAAGACAAGGCAAGACAGATAAGCCATGTATCATCCCTACTTGTAAACTCTCCTCAATAGTGATTGTCTTCCGTGGTTTTTTCCCGCAAGGGTTTTTCCATGTTAAATCGTGTCTCGTGTTTGATCTTGTTTTACGCATTATTTCATAACATGATTTTCATACTTCTAATGCAAATATGTTGAGAGGTATCAATGGCCAAAATTTTGAAGTTGGACTAGATGCATGCGCAAATCAACATGTATTTGTGACCTGAGGTTATATAGTTTGTATTTCAGGCCAGAGTTGGAAACCAAACTGTTAAAGAGCTGCTTACCCTAGGCAGATATTCTGTTAGGAACATTGTCATTGCATGGGAGCTTGTGGGACTGGGATCCCCGGGACTACTCATGACTACTCAACACAACCTGCGTTAGGCAATACATCACACAAAATGTAGGGTATTACGCACATCATGGCCCGAACTTGTCTAAATTGTTGTCTCGTGTATACCATCATTCCTAAGAACTCGGCGAGCCTCGACTATTCTTGCAAATCAGATGCAACCTGATTAAATATAAGTTATATTGCAAACCTTAAAAATTAGGTTTGGTATATCCTTTGCTCTAAAACTGATCCTTTATTGACAAGATTTTTGTGTCAGTGCAGGCTCTTACATATGCTGATTGCTCAAGTGCTCCTGTCATCCCCCTGTTCACTCAGGTAATGTTATCCTGTTTGTAGGAGAGTAGAATTGGTTAATGTGGATTGTATTGCATTGAGGCCCTCGGCCGGTATATATAGAGGACAGAGACTTTGGGGGCAAGACACCTCCCGGATACATATGGCAGTCTACGATACCTATATCTACAACTACCAAATATACTCTTAACATCCCCCTACAGTCACAACGGGAGCACCGCATATGGTGAGACTGGAGAAGAAGTCGAAGGTAGAAGCCTACGAACTGACATCCCCCCGTAGTGCGGTTTGAACGCTGCGACTCGAGAGAAAACCCGGAGAGTAACTCATCCGGATGATAGCCCTTTGTGCTAATGTCGAGGTAGTCGAGTGTGGAGCTGAATGGCCGTGGTCGTGGATGCCGTGCGTAGGATAGCCGTGGTCGACGTAGGTGTCGAGGTTGCTGATGATGGAGAGCCACACACAATGGTGCAGGTGCAGGGGGTGCGCCAATGATGGTGGTGGAGCGAAGAAGGCGCCAGAGACAAAGACCGCGATGCAATCGTCAGGGTAGAAGGTCGATGCCGCAGTCGAGCCGCCATAGACGAGGCGTACCCGGGGTTGCTAGCCACAGGAACGCGTCGAGGACAAAGGCGCGCACCGGTGTTGCCAATACCGGACGTACACGGGAGAGTGCACAACCAGACTCCATTGTCCGAGGGACCAGCAGAGAAGGCCTCCATGACGGTCGCAGGCGCTGAAAAACGACTAGGTAGGTGTCGATGCATCTTGTTGCTGGAGTAGATGAAGTAGTTGAGGAAGAGACGGCGATGTTGGCGGTGAGGTTGTGCTGGATGAAGCGTGGAGGAGGTACTGCAGCCGAGCGCTAGCGCATAGGCCAGACAACTCGGCTCAGTGGTCACGGTAGGGTGCTCGAAGAAGACGGCGCAGAACTCGAATAGCTTGATGAAGACCATGAGCTGAGGGCCCAGTGACACGGAGACGACGAGGTCGTGGATGTGGTCGGCGACGATGAAGACCACGGGTGGCAGCGCTGCTGTCCGAAGAGGCGACGCAGCGACAACCCTCATGCTCAGACGATGCGCAAAATACTTGGAGACGGCCAGCACAGAATCCTGAATACGCGCACAGACAATTGATCAGACCGGCAGCATGCAATGTCGAAGAAGGCGCAGGTCGGGTGCAGCAAGCTGTTCTGCGCGTGGTACAGCGCACGCATGCCGGCGAGGAAGCGACGACGTAGGAAACCCGATCGGCAAAGGCGATGACGAGCCGAAGGACGACATGCGGACAAAACGGCGAGGAAGCGAGCGGTGCTGACAGGCGTCCCCTGGAGCGCCATCCACTTCGCCGTGCTGCATAGTCATAGATGAAGAAGCCGGTGGAGTCGACGCCGAAGTCGGAGTAGAGGCGCAAAGTAGACAGGCAGTGGGTGACTCAAACCCCCCAGAAAAAAACACAGCAGCAGGATCGTGTAGAATCTCGTGTGCACATAGCAACATCCCTTTTTTACTCTCTTATCTGCTCTCGCTTCCCACAAGTCAAGCGCCATGAGAGAGACACACAAACAGAGAGCTGAGGGGCTAGCCGAGGGGGAGGTGGCAGCGAATCCCACTGGGGCCTGACCAGTGGTGGAATCACTCGGGCAGGGCAATGGCAGAGCCCGCAGGCTACGTTGGACAGATACTCCGATACGGATACGCGATACGCTATTTTCTCAAAAACACTGATACGTGGATACGCGAATATATATTATATATATTTATATAAATATATAGAAAATGTAAAAAACACATAAAGGTTATTGGAAGTTAGATTGCATGGGAATTCTTTTAGTTAGATGCTGGTATTTTTTTCGGCTATACAACATTTCGGTTCCATCTTAAACCCTCCTTGTTTAGCTCCAAGTAGCAATAGCTAATTCCAATGGGGAGTTTGAGCTGCAGTGCTGCCTCTATTGGTGATTTAGTCTTAATGTTACATTGCTCTAACGAGATTAACTGATATGGACTTGCATATTTGTGAGTGTTGCTTTTCTCTTCTTTTTCTAAGGGCTTAATAGTGTCTCTTGTACCATTCCTTTTGCATTTAGGTTAAGCATTATCCAAGGATAATCCTGTAACATTTTTTTAATATGCTAAATGCTTCATTACATGTTGCTTATTGTAATGAGACTGCTGCCTAACTTTTGTTTCACCATAAAGATTATCAGACTCTGCCCTGACAGCTTTTTTGAGGTTGAAGCCTTTGTCTCCTCTGCACTAGAGTTATTCTCTCAGTATCTTAGCATGATACTTCAATGGTAACTCTCGCTACATTGTACTTCATTTAAAAAATTCTTGCTGCATGTAGCTAGACTCAAAAGTCAACTGCTGGTCTTCTAGTTAACCTTTTGTTCCCTTATTGCAATATTGGCAGTGAGTCCTGTATTTGTTGTCACTGCAGTAGGGGTGGGAGTTCTCAGAAGCATTCAAGCAATACTTTGATTTCTGAGTTGTCTATTGCATGTGAGATGATGGCTTGCCGCATGAAAAGAGAGGTAGTGATAGGCTTTACTGTCCTGTTTATGTCTACTATAAAATTGCCTTGATATATCCTTTCACTTGTGGAATCTAATAGCCTGTCTCACCTAGCAGCATCTGTGGAAGCTGATGATCTTACTGGTATCTACATCACAACAATCATTTCAACAAGTGTCAACTAATTTATGTTTGTCAAATATTATCTCCTTCCTTCAAAATATCTTGCCTTTCATGAGGAAATGTTTTAGAGGTACCATCTGCTGTTTTTTTTTCTTGATTTCCATGTTATTGCCAACATATCCACCTGTCCTGATCCACTTATCTTTACGAGATATTTTTTCCATTGTCTTTTTGCAAAATAATGAATTTATCTATTGTTATCAGCAACTAATTGTAGTCCATTCAGTCCTTCCCTTAGGATTTAGTAAACTGGCAAAAGGGACCTGAATATGGTACGGTAATACTCCCTCCGGTCTGGTAAAGGAAGTCGTTTAGGACAAGGTTTGAGTCAAACATTGGGAATATAAATCATGCATAACATTTAAGTTGTTGAGTTTGGAAATGTGAAAATTATATAAATAGATTGGTCTTGAAAATTACTTTCATAAATATGAGATATTTCCAC
>OAMR01000268.1:1468957-1484633 GCA_900205405.1 Echinochloa crus-galli | reverse complement strand
TCCATCCGGTTTGGTAAGGAAGTCGTTTTGGACAAGATTTTAGTCAAACATTGGGAATATAAATCATGAATAATATTTAAGTTGTTGAGTTTGGAAATGTGAAAATTATATAAATAGATTGGTCTTGAAAATTACTTTCATAAAAATATACATATTTAATTTTTCAAGAAATATTTTTATAAAAAAGAGAAGTCAAAGTTATGCTTTGGTGACCGTGTCGCTGTCCTAAACGACTTCCTTTACCAAACTGGAGGGAGTAAGTGTTTATGTGTTCCCATCTCCCAAAAAAGCCAAACAATCTGCCAAAAACTCATGCAGAAAACTGCAGTAGCTTTAGAAGCGTTTGGAACAGTTAGAACAAGCTGTTAAGGCTACCGTGATCTGTGCTTTACTTATGCAAACAGTAAACAAAAATTAGTGATATTGTAAAGGGCTAGCAAAATTGAATTGCTTGTATTTTATCTCTAATACGTAGGAGAGCTTTGGATCATTGCATTAAGAAGAAATTTACATAGAGTACAACACACATACACCCTGGTGAATTGCTCATAATGTTTACCTATAACTAAACCCACCCAGTTCATTAGTCCCCATTTCTCCACCTTAACACAGATGAGCACTGAGATGACCTTCTTTGCTAATTTCTTTGCTAATGTTTTTTTTTATACTCAGTAAAAAGGAATGTTGATTCTGCTAGACCTCTTGACCACTACCAAGTAGGCTCATCCATAAGTTGCTGCCCCATCATTACGAAATTACCCCACAACTCCTAATGTGTAGCAAACATTTAGTGTTTTGAAGGCTCAAAAGGGACCCTAAAATAGAACCTTAGAAGCTACGAGTATCTACCTAAAAAATTGCTGGACCAAAAAAATAACTCTTCCCTTATGAACACGAAAGCCATAATTATTCAAGAAAGATTATAAGTATTGGCTACCCTTTTGCTTTGTAGAAAGAACTGAATCAGATGGTAAGCACATGAATCCTGAAGTGTTAGGAGCTTCTGTTAGCCTAGTGGCATACTTCTGTGCCGAGTGTGATGAAAGGATCTCGCTGCTTGAAAACAAGATTTCTGATTCCTACAAGCTGTTGGCAAAGATTCTACTTTTTTGCTTGGGAGAAGCCACTGCTTTTGCAAAACTTGTTCATGAGATTGGATACCTTACTGAAAATGGTAGCAGCAACAATGTGCTCCTTTGGGGCAGCTTCAGGCATTGTGTACAGATTATTCAGGGTTCACTCCATAGTACCACCATACAGGTAGATAACTGTCTTTGCTTAGTATTGGCACCCAAAATATCACTCTTTGCTAGTGGTTAGTTATGAACTTGTTTTCACTAAGCAGGTGCACATGCTGAGTTTGCATGTACTGAGAAGCTATGCACAGAAGGAGCTAACCGAAGGTTCAGAAACAAAGACAGATTCTTTTATGATGTTCCTTGCAGAATTGCTGGGAGATGTGTTTTTGGTGATGCAGACTACATTGAAGGTACTGTATGGAATATTATTAATTATGTGATTTTTGAAATTTCTGCAAAATGGTGCGGTGTTATCTGACAAGCTGTTACTCCAGGAGTGTTCAAATAAAGAATCTGTCGGTGTTATTGATGAATGTTTGAAACTTCTTTTCCTCTTCCACACACTAGCACAATCAATGAATTATCAACAAGATGCTACAATTCTTCTGCTGGAGGCCTTACTAATGGTTTTCTCTCTCTCCAGTGATACTGGATCAGAGGTATAATTGGATTTTTTTTTGCATCTTATCACGCGATCCCAGAAAATATAATGTTCAGTTTGGTTTTGTTTATCCTTTTCTATGATGGTCTGTTTCAGGAACTTGCTGAAGTAAATACCATTTCCAGGAAGTTGTTTTCTCATTTTATTCAGATTCCATCTGTTGCTATACAGATCAAGGATATAATGCTTTCTGCACCGCCTGAAATGAGACAACAGATTCAGGTATACCTTATTGTGTGCGGATTTTAATTTTGAAGGAATTTAGTATGGGCTACACACATGTATCAATGCATGCTGGTTTGTTTTAGGCCTGATGTTCATAAAAATTTGTCAAAGCCATCCATACTCTGTAAATGCTGCTTTGCTTTCGCCTTGAAATACCCAATAATCTATGCATATCTGTAGGGCATGGTCCGAGCTTCAGTTAGTCAAGGCCAGATACCCATGCAAGTGAATATGAGTGCACGGTCAGAGCAGAGTGTTCAGCATAATAGCATAAAAAACCCTGGGTCCACAGTTGAGTCCGCTGAATGTTCTGAGTGTTTTGCAACTCAAGCGAAGGATGAAAAGGAAGTTGATGACGATGACTGGGATGACGACTGGGATGCTTTTCAGTCTCTTCCAGCAACTGCTGCCAATGATGCTGTTGATTCTGGTGAGAATTCTCCTGCAAGTAGTCATCATAAACAGATCCCTGAGGAAAATACAGGTCAGTGTATTAGTGATGCGGACATTGCAGCTGGTGCTATGGAAGACAGAAATTATGGCAAGGACCTTGAGTTGCAATGCTCAAGTACTGAACAACAGGCCAGCCAGGAGTTCCCAGGGCCATCCCATGAAGATTGTGTCGAACTTGAAAGACTTCCAACAGTCGATTGCAAAGAGCCACTGGCTCATATTGAGACGGCAGATGAAGGGCAGCAGGTTCATGAAGATACTGATCAAGAAATTGATGATGTCAAAGGTGTCCATGATGAAAATATTACTTCTAGAGATGATTCGACACGAAATTTAATCAATCTGTCAAATACAGAGGATGAGTCAAACGGGGGCAGCGACAATGCATTGAGGGTTGACGGCAAGTTTGTGAAGAATGATGGCAGAGAAGTGTCAGAGTTGACCTCTCATGATTCTGGCATACCAGATAGCATGTCAGGAAATGGGATGAGCGGGAGTGAAGGTCAGATTTGATGTCATAACTCTGTTTTTTGTGTTGAGATTTGATGTCATAACTGGGATGAACTTGCGAACAACCTTTTGAGAAACTACAGAGATTCCATAACTCAAGAAATGAATATAAAGATTTGGATCCTTGTATACGTGCCTGATTATATTTTTGAAAAAAAGAGTGTTGTAGTCTGGAGTAATCATTTGCACCGAGATATGGCATATGGCCATGCTCCTCCCATGGTACAATTTTTATCTGTATGGACGATTATGGAAGGGCTAGCTGCAGTGTAAACTTTCTTGCGCAGTTTTTGAGATGGACTTCGGACATGCCAACTGACTGAACATGTATGCCTACTGTTTGATCTTACGTTTGTGTTGGGTTGCATGTTGTAAATTTGAGGACAAAACATTCTTTTGATACTTGATATACTAGACGATTTATACATATGTATGTCACGTCAGGGTTTGTGTTGAGCACCCGATTATTGATCCCATCGTCCTTGTATCGGGTGCATGGTTCTACTGGTTGGCCTTAGTTCTTTGTAAAACTTTTTTAAAGCCACATGTTGGCACATGCGACCATTAATAACATGGATCATAGATTATATTGATCGGGACCATGACGCTGACATTATATGAAAGTGATAAATCAACGACTACGTTTTTGTAGTTTTATAAATTCTCACAGTTTTTGATCCACAACTACAAAGTTTGAATTTTGGGTTGGGTGCATCTCTTGAAAAGGAGGGGTGATCTTACAACACTTTCCAATATTGTTATGCCATAGGAAACTATGCTATAAATTACTTCAATGCATAGTATAGGTGGATCACTTAGGTGTTACAAAATAATTAATTGTTATGTATGGCTGTGATTAAGAATTATGGGCTACTTATATGTTCAGTTTTACGTGAGTTAGATTTCATGCCTATGTTATATCTGCGGTGTTACAACTTACACTACGCCATAGGTACTACAGGTATAGAAAATGTGTCAAAAACAGCTAGAAAGAAAAAAAACACATAAAAGCAACATAAACCATCTTATTTAGACAATATAATACGTTGAAGTCTTCAATCATGGTATAACGATATAAGAAAGACTCAACGAGTTTTATCTACACATATGTGTAGCTACACCCACCATTAGTATATCATTATACGTATGTCTGCATACTAGTTTATCATTTTTAGTATGTTCATATACTAATTCTAAGGTACTTCAAAGTGAGTTACATAAAAAAATTTCAAAATCAACCTTATTTTTAAATATATTTTGATTATACATTTATAATACTATATAAAATAGTATGTCCATATACTCAATGTATGCTTACATACCCAACGTATATATCATCATAGATAGTCTAGTATCATCACATACTACATGTACATATTTTTCGTCGGATCAAATTCATCATGTATCATGAGATACATGGGTGGGCGTAGCTACATGCCCGTGTAGAATGGATTTTTCCTATATGTAAAGACAATGTATGTGCATACGTGATGCTACTCCAATTCAATGATGTGTCCTCCAAACTTAAGAATCTACAGAGTAGGAAAATATGTGAGACTATGAGGTTTGTAAAACCTTTAGAAAGCAAATTATTTCAACCAAGTTATTTACATAATAATTAATTATGCATCAATTTAATAAAATAATAAAATCATGTAAGGATTGCCATATAGAAACATGGTATACGTTGTCTATTACCCACACATCCTAAAGGGAGGAAGTGAAGGCTTCAACCATATAGTACGTTGTAATCAACATGCGGGGCGTACCGTGTACTCGTACTTACCGCATCAATCTAGCTATGGTGTCATCGAATGTGCCTATCAAACATGAGATCCAAAATTTGATTAGCATATGTCCCAAAAACACCCCCCCTATTTTGGTTCCTGCTTTCATAGGTTATTTTTTGTATTATAATGTTTACCGATTTTTAACTCATTCAAGGTTGATAGTCACTAGCTACAAGATTAGTGCAAAAAAGAAACAATTCCAAGATTTGTTGTATTTATAATAAACAAAAGCATCTACAACCACCCTTTCAATATTTTTTGTTCAAGGAGTTGGTTGTAGCTCTCACATGTGATATTATTAGCATAGTTGATTCTTACATGGTATAACGATATAAGAAAGACTCAACGAGTTTTATCTACACATATGTGTAGCTACACCCACCATTAGTATATCATTATACGTATGTCTGCATACTAGTTTATCATTTTTAGTATGTTCATATACTAATTCTAAGATACTTCAAAGTGAGTTACATAAAAAAATTTCAAAATCAACCTTATTTTTAAATATATTTTGATTATACATTTATAATACTATATAAAATAGTATGTCCATATACTCAATGTATGCTTACATACCCAACGTATATATCATCATAGATAGTCTAGTATCATCACATACTACATGTACATATTTTTCGTCGGATCAAATTCATCATGTATCATGAGATACATGGGTGGGCGTAGCTACATGCCCGTGTAGAATGGATTTTTCCTATATGTAAAGACAATGTATGTGCATACGTGATGCTACTCCAATTCAATGATGTGTCCTCCAAACTTAAGAATCTACAGAGTAGGAAAATATGTGAGACTATGAGGTTTGTAAAACCTTTAGAAAGCAAATTATTTCAACCAAGTTATTTACATAATAATTAATTATGCATCAATTTAATAAAATAATAAAATCATGTAAGGATTGCCATATAGAAACATGGTATACGTTGTCTATTACCCACACATCCTAAAGGGAGGAAGTGAAGGCTTCAACCATATAGTACGTTGTAATCAACATGCGGGGCGTACCGTGTACTCGTACTTACCGCATCAATCTAGCTATGGTGTCATCGAATGTGCCTATCAAACATGAGATCCAAAATTTGATTAGCATATGTCCCAAAAACACCCCCCCTATTTTGGTTCCTGCTTTCATAGGTTATTTTTTGTATTATAATGTTTACCGATTTTTAACTCATTCAAGGTTGATAGTCACTAGCTACAAGATTAGTGCAAAAAAAGAAACAATTCCAAGATTTGTTGTATTTATAATAAACAAAAGCATCTACAACCACCCTTTCAATATTTTTTGTTCAAGGAGTTGGTTGTAGCTCTCACATGTGATATTATTAGCATAGTTGATTCTTATCTCCGGACACTTCTCAGGTGAGAAGGGGATTTGTGGCTGCTTCAATATGAAGCTTTTATTCTCAGAAGTATCAAGCTTGATAGGATGCTGACTCTCTAGCCTCCATGAAGTCCTTTTCTTCCTCAAAGCTTAAATGGGTCATATCCGCTAGAGTGGATGACATAATCTCCTATGGGGGTTCAATCTAGAGGTTGGGCTCTACAAGTGTGTCGATGGACCATGAATAACACATTGTAGATACTCCTTGCCTATATTAACTCTACCAGCCCCAATTATTATACATTCTCTAATACAATCAAGATAGGCCTTTAGATGATGATTAGGTGTGAAGAGTCTTTGGGGAGGTCGAGAATGTGAAAATCTAAGAACAATTCATGATCATCTATCCTAACTAACAAGGGCTACCTTCCCAAGCATAAATAAGGATTTCTCCTTAAGGAAGAATAATACATTTATGTGGTTTCAACAAGGCTTCCTCCGAAAATTGCAGTTATACTAGAAAAGAGATGATGGTATTGATCCCAAGGCTAGGATCATAGCCGACATTGCCAAGCATGCCCATGATTGTGAAGAATATCTCCTTACTTTGGTGGGTGTCTTGACAACTTTGGTGGAAGATTCTACATAAGCTAGCCATTCCTGACTCATGAAGACAGTCATGTTTTTATGAGTTCCCTCTAGTGACGTTGTTCTTCTAGACTGGTGTATGGACCTTGTGATCCCTATGTTTCTCCTCTATGGGCAAGTTTGAGGCATTACCAAAGTCTTGAACAACTCATCATGGAAATTATATAGGGGAAATCACACATGATATGATATCCAAGTGGGATGGGATAAAAGGTTCATGAAGAGCGTCAATTATGGGTAGTACGAATGAGTTAATGGATTTCTATTGCGAGGACACTGGGTCCTGCAAGATACATTCTTCCTTTATTGATTTGTTAGAGTCTTCATTGGTTTGTCATAAACCCTAGTGTAGGATTGGTTTATCATAAACCCTAGTATAGAGTGTCTTTGAGGATCTTACTTAAGAGATACCTCTATTCTTTTAGAGTTAGATGAGAGAAAGAGCCTCCAGATGAAGAATCTAAGAATATGGATGACTTGACATTGAGATCCTGGCTGAAGTGTTGTCAAATGATGGGGTCTAAGATCCCAATGTTAGGTATAGAGGCGAAAGATTAGTGAAACATGCCCATGTAGCTCCTAAAGATTCTATTCCTAGTCGCTTACAAGATCTTGAGGGAAAGATTAACAACTCGAGGAATAAGGAAGAAGATTAGGCGGAAATTTTCTCCAACTAATTATCAACTTTAGTCTAGACTTCCGATAGAGAGAGAAGACATAATCTCTGCTTTTCCTATGAGAGAAAATGGGAAAGGCTTCCATTTTAGTGTTTCTAGCTTCATACCTACTTTTACGAGACATGAGAAGAGCTTCTTGAATCCCCACAAATGGTTATAATTTCTCCTCTTCCATTCCTGAGAATGGTTGCTCTTAAATCATGGCTATAAAACCAGGGCATACTTCATAGCTAGGTATTTGATAAGTTGAGATGAAGATGGAGGCTCTAAGGTCAGAGTTGAGTCCATATGATAGGCAATATGGTATGATCTTCGATTAGAATCAACACAACTACAATTTCCTAACAAGGACACTAGAAAGCTTGTTAGCACTCCTTAGCCGCATAGATAAATCTGCAAGCTTATGGATACCGATGTAGCTTCCACCTAGAAGTATTATAGAGTATCAATTTCAATGGGAACATGAAGTGCACTAATTCATTCGGATGGATGGTAAGGGTGATGATGAAGGGAGAATGGTGACAATGAAGAGAGATGACATAGATAAGTAGGAGGTTAGAGGGTACTTGTGAAGCAACACTAGTTATTTCCATGATTCAAGTTGGACAGTCCTACTCATGAGAATTTACTTTGGGCACCTGTGACACCATCACTCATGGAAAGGGAAGAAAATACGAGGGGCACTGCCAGCCCCTAAGTTCTATAGGTTAGAACTAATATGATGGACAATGTAGGCATAATAACACTATCATCACTAGTTAATTACCACAATTATTCCATTGAACTGGGTGCAAACCAAGGTAACTATTAGTCCACACAACACCTACACAAGTAATCAATACTTCACACTTCTTCAAGAAAAAAGTATTAATGGAAAGTAAAACTACTAAGGAATGAACGAGACACCTTTGGACTACAGTAAAAAAGACCAATGCTTGATAAATCGAAACGTACCAGAGTTACCAGACAAGAGTTGGATGTTACTCGAGGTTGCCGATACGCTGACATACAAAGTGAAAGAGGGTCGATAGATCCTGCTCCACTGACATATCCAAGATTCGAGCTTTCATGAAAACAAAATGAAGACAAGATAAAATATACAGGGGCACACATGCACCAGTATTGAAAACCACATATTTCATTAATTCTTTCTTGAATATACCAAATACATGATCATCAAGATTTTGTTCTCTTCCGCCTTCTGTGTCGATGCTTAAGGAGAGGTCTAACTTGTAGAGATTGCATAGTTCGCTGATTCACGGGGTCTATTAGGGTGTGTCCGGTTAATTACATTTCCAAGATGAGCTTGCATAACACCTTCGATTAAGCTACGCTCTAAGGTCAATGTCAATTCTTGTGCTTCCTCATCCATGTGCAAACAGTAATATGTACAGCTTTCATGCCACTCAACCTTGATCATCATGTTGGAAAAGGGGATATCACCTCATTAAAGCCCGTCCATATACACCCGTTAGTCCCCAGCAACACACGGTTCAATCCCGTCGTTTGGGACACCACAATGGAGTAACAACCTCGCTTTATCATGACTTGGCCAGAGTTTTGGTCTAGCCTCGTTAGTGCTAGCCATATAGTGAGAAAATACACCGCATCTTGCGGAGACAATGTTGTGCCACTAGTGGAAAAGGGGCTATTAGTCTCGGGCGCAAAGGGGCTTTAGTCCCAGTTTTGCAACTGGGACTACGGTCCTGGGACTAAAAGCCCGGGACTAAAGGGGCGGGCGCCAGCTGGCGCTGCGCAGCCTCCTTTTCCCTTTTGATGTACGTTTTCTCTTTTATTTCTATTTTTACTAATCCACCTACGTATTGAACACAACTATTATACATCCGTATATATTGCAGATACTATACTATACATAATTACATATATAATTACCATACAAGTAAAACTTATATAAATAAATATATATATAATTTACAAAATGAGGTGAAACCTATATATATTATTGCAAAATGCCTCAGATGACAACACTAAAAGTAGTCTTGGTCATATTGGCTAAAGTTATCCAATTGTAGTCCATTCCAATAGAATGTACCAGCGCGAAGGGCAACCTCGTTGTAAAGGAATCCGCAAAGAGCCTCTTGAATAGCATGGACCCTTTCAGCCTCAATTAGCTTACCTCTCATCCACCTTATCTAAGAAAATATTATGGAACTTGAATAAGTATTTTATATTTCTAAAAGATATGAATGTATGAACAACGTCATAAAAATAATAGAAAACTAAAATGTATTAGTTGTATATACGTACCTTTTGTTCCCATTGTCTAGGTGTGAGTGCTTCACCTGCAAAGCTATGCATGAATTCACATACATAGTATCCGCACAGGTTGTTGCCCTAGGCCTGCCTCAAACACTTTAGGAAAAATATGTCATCAAATCTATGCATGAGTAGTAATCAAATCTATAAATGTTAAGTCATCAAATAAAAATTTATACATACCGGAAAGTCAGTCTCGAGTGTAAAGGTTTTCTTAAAGTTGTTGGCTATGTGTTGCGAGTAAAACTTTGTCCAAGCCTCGTTGAGCGCGTCAATGAAGTCTTGGTACTCTTGTGCTGGTTTTCTCAATGAGTCCATTACTACAGCAAAGCTAATGTCAGGAATTATCATGAATAATATCCAGTGGTTCATGCACGTTAATACAACTAGTTAGACTAAGTTAATAATTAGCATGATGGTCATTATATATGGGGATACGTGTAACGAAACACTCACGCAAAGTTGTAAGGAAGTAATATATATGTCTTATAGTGGTCAATAGTTAAGAACTTGCATAAGTTATCAAGTAATCCATTGCGATCATCTATTAGAGTCTTGCAGTTCACCATCATTGGATCAATGAAGCCTACGTAATGCTGACTCTTTTTTCTGCATTCTTCCTTCTCCATTCTACATGAGACGGAATAAAGATCATTACAAACGAACTTGTATACATGACCATGTATATATATATATATTTACCTAATATCCATAAACACTTACAAACACCAGGTGTTGATCTAAGCGACGTCAAGTGAGTCTTGGTTGTACACTTGGAATAAATCTTTGAATTCCAACCACATTAAGTTCTCCCTGTGGTAGTAATCTTCATCTCTAACTTTTATGGTGAACATTGTTCTTTTTGCTGTTGACTCTTCCATGTACCATTTACGTAGCTTGTACATCTGTGTTGGCAGAAGCTCGACCAATTCAGGTTTGACTAGAGGTTGTCCGGGCTGCCGCCACTGCCATGCAGGTACGAACTCGTCATTCTCTAATGCAGGTTTTTTCCCTTATCAGCGCCCTCTGCTCAGATCTGAGCCGTCGTGATCGTCGTGTCTTTACATAAGTCAATGAGACCTCGTTGCTCTGCTGAAAGTACAACGAGCGGCGGAATTGATTGCTTCTTATGCATTCCAAGATGAGGGACCTCGTTTCCCTCACTACGCGTATGCTTCATCTTTTCGAAGGACTTAGTGATGGAATGGTTGTAGTCGGAGCGGGGTGGTAATTTCATCTTCTTGTTTGCGTGATAAACCAGCCCAATATCTTCGAATCTATCAGAATCTTCTTTTCAGGCGACATCTTTTTGAAATGTTCTTTAACATAGGCATCAACCGACGCCTTCAATTCTTCATTAGTAAGGTCGTAGGTTTTCTTTGCCTGCTTCTTGGCTGGCTTCTTTGGCGGCTCCTTTGCCTGACATTTTTATTTTTTCTATTGCATTACACATAATAGCTACAAATTAAGTGGTAATAATATAATAAATGCAATAAATATCTAAATTTAAATAGGTAACAAATAAATGAAATTAGATAGTAAATATCATTAATGCAATAAATTAACTTTGCCTGCTGCGCAGCCGGTTGCTTCCGCTTTTTCTGTTGCAGAAGAGGTGTTGACGGCGACTGCTGCCGAGGAGGAGAAAGGGTTGGTGACGGTGAGCGGTCAAATACAGCTGGCGGAGACGGTGGATCCCTGCTGGGGGCCCTTGACGGGGCTGGGGATGGCTCCTTACTTGGCAAATCCTTAGGAGGGCCTGGAGATGGCTCCTTGCTTGGCAAATCCTTGGGAGGGTTAGCCTGCTGCCCTGGAATTATAATCATGCGCTTCTGCCACAGGATATAGCCATGGAGGGCCTCTTGTAGTGTCCTCTCGTTGTCACCTCCAGGAATGTCAAGATCTAGCATCCCGTAGTCATCGACAATCTTCTCAACCCCCACGTTAGCATAGCCAGGCGGAATCTCCTGTCCATGGATTATACCGCCTTCTTTGGTTGGCACAGCAACACCGTACGCCACCAATGTCGTTATGTTATTCCATGGAATATGCAACTCACAAGGTGTCCGTGTTTTGAGCAGGTCCACTCGGGGGCGCTCAATCTCAACGTTGGTGACACGGGATTCCTGAATGACAGGGATTTGTTCACCTTCATATATAGGGACCTCGGTGGACGCACAACTTCTTTCATCATGTATAGAGGCACTGATATTGAGATTTTGTTCTGCCGATCCTTCTAGTTGTTCTGCCAATCCTTCTAGTTGCCGATCTTTCTACATCGTAGCTGCTGTTGGCTAAGTGCTAGGGCCACTTGACGTTCAACTATCCCTTTCAACTGCGATTCTATCGAGAATAGTCGTTCTCGCATATTCTGGATATTAGCTTCCTCCTCTCTCCTTCTTCTAGCCCGACTTCTGTAAGTGTCGGCATCGTTGGCAAACCCATACTTCCAGGGAAGACTGCATTTGCCTCGCGTTCGACCAGTGTGCTCAGGATTTGCAGAGCATAAGTGAGCTCATCTTTTTCTCTGTCAGGCTGGAAATCTCCTTGAGCATCTGCTTGTATCGCCTCCTCTAATCGGCGAGCTGCCTCTTGTATACGTTCCCTAAAAATGGTCTGATCGGTCTATGGATCCAACCGACCGCCATGAGCGTAGAACCAGATCCTTGAACTCTCCGGCCAATTGATTGTGGCGGGCGTGATACCTCTCCCGATCAGGTCTTGTTCCATTCTTTCCCATTTCGGGATTGTAGACTTATATCCGCCTTGGCCAAGACGACGATGATACTTATTGTGTGACGCGTTATCGATGTTCTGTTGAACCCATTGCATACTAGGTTCCAACATCTTGTACTCTACAAATACGTAATCTCTCAAGTTGGACAGCGTGCCCATAAAAACCATCGTCTTGCACTTTTTTATATATTCCTTGCATATATTTTTCTTGAAGGTCTGAAATTGTGTGGCCAGCTTCTTCAAAGCCCACTCCTTGATTTTATCTTCATGTTCTCTCATAATAGTAAAATGCTTTAGTAGGTCATCCCAAAGCATATCCTTTTCTCTTTGAGGGACTACACTTTCATCACCATGGCAGGTTGCTTTCCATTTTTGGATGCTGATTGGGATGTGGTCCCTAACAAGACATCCGCACTGATTGATCGTCTTCCTGATCGTTGACCTCAGTGATAATGTAATGGGCATCCGGGTCCATCTTTTTTGTCGCTCCTTGCTTGTTTCTTGTACTGCCCAATGCAGAGGCCTAAGTTGAAAATATGCATTAATTATTTTCTTAATTTCTATAGATGTGGACTATAGACATTAATTTCTATATGTACATGAAATAAAACCCTAATTTCTATACCTCTCCTTCATTAGTGACTTCGCGGTCTTCATTGTCAGGCAACTCGATTCCATCATCGGATTCATTAAGAAACACGTCTGTGACTACTCGTGCATCGGGTTCCGGATCTCCTTCAGGCGCCTCATGACCACCAGAGGCAATTATGTTGAATAACAATTGTTCGGTCGCGCGCTCGTTTGGGTTCATCTTAAATCACTGGCAGACCCAAGGCCCGGCAAGCCTGGGCAACCGCCCAGGCTGGGCAACCGCCCAGGCTGCGACGCAATGACACAAAAGGACCAAGCTCTCTCGTCCGTTAAAACAAGTTAGCTTGTGCATGTAATTTGTTCTATTAAAGATGAAAGAGATAAGTTCTACGAGTTTGCTCGGGCTCCCTTAACTGCTTGGGTCCGCCACTGTCTTAAATAATGCATGAAATATAGGCATTAGTTCATACTACTTATATATTAGATAAATATTAACTTAGAAATACAAAATTTATTAAACAAAGGAAATTTGCATGAAATTTGTACTTTATTTGCTAATTTCTAGCATTTTTAAACGTATTCTAAAACTACCAAGTACTTAAAACGTAATTAACTATAGAATATAGGGTTAGCTATGATAATTAGCAAAGCCACTAGATATATATTAACTTAGAAATAAAAAACTTAATAAACCAAATCAACTAATTGTATATGTGTGCGTGTGTTTGAAATTTGCACTTTGTTTGCTAATTTCTAGCATTTTTAAACGTATTCTAAAACTACCAAGGACTTAGACGTAATTAACTATAGACGAAAGGGTTAGCTATGATAATTAGCAAAGCCACTAGATATATATTAATTTAGAAAATGAAAAACTTAATAAATAAATCAACTAAGTGTATATGTGTGCGTGTGTATGAAATTTGCACTCTATTTGCTAACTTCTAGCGTTTTTAAACGTATTCTAAAACTATGTTATATATACATACACATAAGTTAATTAGCAAAGCCACTAGTTATATACAGATACACATGTGACACAAGTTAATTTATATACAAGTTTACACAAGTTTATATATATATAGCATTTGAATATAGATATATCAAATGTGAAACACAAATTTACGTTGTCGAGGTGGGACGTGACTCGACGGACGAGCGGGCGGTGGAATTGCGCTGATCAACGTCCTCATAATATCAAAAATATGTATTTAATTAGGAAATAATTATCACAATATAAATAAAACACACATATATATATATACACATACACAATACAAACATGCAGACAACACACACTACACATGCACACGCACACAACACAACACAACACAACACAACACAACACAACACACGCACACGCACAGAGCCAGGCCGGGGCGTCGGTGGCGGCGGCACGCGCGAGACTTGTGGGCGGCCGCGACAAGGTGGCGCACGCGCACGGGGCCAGCCCTGAGGATGAGAACGACACGGCGGCGAAAGAGTTTGCCGATGGTGACGGATGGAGGCGCGCGCTGCGCGGGCGACGAGGCGAGAGGGGCGCGACGGGGCGGGGACGGCCACGCCGGCGGTCAGGGCGATGGCGATGGCGACAGAGAGGGGGCGACGGGCCAGCGGGGGCGATGACGATCGGCAACGTACGGAGGCCGGGAGACGGGCGTGCGGGGACGGCCTGGCGCCGATGGGAGGGGCGACGCGTATGGACGGAGATGCGCAGCGGATGCCCCGGCAGGGAGGAGCGGCGGCGCCGGGTGAGGCGTGCGCGGTAGATTGGCCGGCGAGCGCGAGGAGGAAGACGAGGCGGAGATCGAACTGCCCGGGATCTCGGAGGGCTGGGATATTTATATCCCAAACCTTTAGTCCTGGGCGGTGGCTTTGTCCTAGACTAAAGACCCTTCAGTCCCGTGCAAGCATATAGCCCGGGACTAAAACATATTTACTCTCGGGCCGTATATCCGCTGGTAGTTTTGGCGGGGAACAAAAACAGGGTTGCGGTTTTCGTTTCCCCGCGCAAACAAGAGTTCGGTTTTTTTATTTTTTTTCCTTTTTTCACAATTCAATTAATTTGCAACAATTGCTTTCTATTGTTTATATTAAATTACTCTGAATAGCTAAAAAACAAGTAGTAAATAATAAATAGCTACAAATTAAGCAATTAATAATTTATTTCCTAAAAATAACCGATAAATCTAAGAAATATCTATAAATTAAATAGTAACTCTAAATTTGTTTAAATAAATTAAATAAATATCTAGAAATAACCAGTAAATCTAATAGATATCTAAAAATTAAATAGTTACTCTAAAATTTAACCAATAAATATGTAGAAATTAACATAGTGCATGATTGTCTTACATTAACATAGTACATGACGGTCTTACATAATTAAATAATACATGCCTCGTGTCTTATATAATTAGTACATCAATCGACATCCTCAACTACTAAAATAAAATGCTTCTTCACGAATCTCCCTTCTTTACGATCGAGGCGCAAGTACGGGGCATCTCCATTGTTTAACAGAATGCACGGGTCCACAGTCACTTCAAATGGCGGAATCTCGACAAACTTATCATAATCGGGGCGATTTAGTTTGCAGTCGACCGCACAGGAGCCTCCCGTGCGGTCGACGCCTACCCCCAGCCCGCCCACCTCCTCCCGCTCTCACCCGCGCCGCCCGCGGC
>OAMR01000268.1:1438594-1459754 GCA_900205405.1 Echinochloa crus-galli | reverse complement strand
GCAACCCCAACCCCGAACACTAACTTCTTCTTCCTCTCCTCTTCTTCCTCCTCCCATCTCCCCTTCTTCATCCTCCCGTCGACTGCATGGGAGGCTCCCGGTCGACCTCAAAACCAACATTGCGATCATAATCCTCTTACAAATCTGACTTTCCCTCAATTCCAATGATATTTCTTTTTCTTGATAGAACTATATGCTGCTTTGGCTCATTTTGTGATTTGTCTGTTTCCTTACTTATCTTTTTTGGCTAGCTAGACATATTCTTGACATAGAAAACCTGAGCCACACCCACTGCTAGGACGAGTGGTTCGTCGCTATACCCAAGATTGTTGAGGTCCACTATTGTCATTCCATACTTGTCTTTTGTTACCCCGGTTAGCTTCACCGATTGGCAACGAAACAGAGGCACCCTCAGAAGAGGTCCATAGTTTATTTCTCATATATCTTGTATGAAACCATAATATATCTCCTTCTTCCCACTGCTATCTATGGCATCTATACGTACACCACTGTTTTGGTTGCTACTCTTCATATCTTGGGCTATCGTGTAAAATGTATTGCCTTTAATCTCGTACCCTTGGTATGTTAAGATTGTCTGAGATGGACCCCTAGCCAACCAGGCTACCTGTGGATCTATGTCCTCACGGAGTAGATGTTTCCGCAACCAACCGCCAAAAGTATCCATGTGATGACGTGCAATCCACGCCTCGGACTTCTCCGGGAATTCAGAGGACAACACATCCTTGTGTTTCTAGATGTACGGATCCACAAAGGAGGATTGCTGAAGAACCGTGTACTGTGCCTTTTTGAACGAATCATCATCCGAAGGTAGGATTGCTTTCTTTCATATTATGCTCTTTCCACTTAGTCTACCCTCGTAACGAGATTCAGGAACACCAATCGGTTTAAGGTCGTCAATAAAGTCAACACAAAACTCAATGACCTCCTCTGTCCCATAGCCCTTGGAGATGCTTCCTTCTGGCCGAGCATGATTATGAACATATTTCTTTAGTACACCCATGAATCTCTCAAATGGGAACATATTGTGTAAGAATACTAGGCCAAGAATAGAAATCTCCTTGACAAGGTGAACTAGGAGATGCGTCATGATATTGAAGAATCATGGAGGAAATATCAATTCAAAGCTAACAAGGCATTGGACCACATGATTATGTAGTGCTGTGAGATGCTCTGAATCGATTACCTTTTGAGAAATTGCATTGAGGAATGCAAAGAGCTTTACGATGGCTACTTGGACATTCTCGGGCAGGACCCCCTCAATGCAACAGGAAGAAGTTGTGTCATCAACATGTGGCAGTCGTGAGACTTTAGGTTCATGAATTTTTTCTTCGCCATATTTACTATTCCTTTTACTTTCGATGAATAGCCAGATGGGACCTTGATACTGTTCATGCATTCAAACAGGTGGTCCTTCTCTTATTTGCTAATAGTATAGGATGCGGGATTTAAGTATTGTGTCACACCCGGTTTTAGGAATAAAACCGGATGAATCACATATGTGCGCCAGGGTCAAGTTTACACACATATAGTAGACGTCACAAGTGAATATCCATAACCATGCAATGAAAGAGTAGACATAAATGTCATAGCGAAAGACTTAAATAAATGTTTATCTAAAGCGTAGCAAAAGTGACTCCAACTCCACAGGCGTTGACTGGGGAACTCGCCTAAAACTCCTCAAACTCAGTAAAATCTTCACAATTCTCCCAATCTAAGCAGCAGTACGAGTGTGGTCGTTGCAAGATAAATAAACACAAGCGTGAGCACATGTCGTAATCAGCAAAGTATGGAAATAAATGACATGCAAGGCTTTATAAAGTGGATGGCTGAAAGAATAGCTGCATTAAGCACTTTTAGTTGGTCAAGTTTTATTAAGCAACTAGTTACTAGCAAATGTAAGTATATACCACCCATAATTAAAAAATAACATAAACCCATCAGATTCAAGTAACTCCAGTTTAGATCATATTAAAGTATATTAATCATGTAAGGGTCCAGGTCGCTCATGACCGTGAGCACGGTTGTTATAACAGTTCTACACTCTGCAGAGGTTGTACACATTCACTATAAACCGTGATTCCAGAGCTGAAGCAAGTACCCTTCCCACACCACGTGGACCGAATACTGGGTTTCACTATGAGACCTTTACAAAACACATTTAATACAAGGTAACCCACTAAGATTTCCAGTCCAAGCAAAGCATAATCCTCCCTAATGAGATCTGTATCTTACCAAAGCCCACAGCTCAAGAGGACCGAGCTATACCCCATCAAGGCCTCCCCCAATGCCCCATTTAGGTAAAGTTATCAAGCACTAAACACGCTAATTAGTCAGTCAAAGCAGAGCCACATGGCACTTATGGTTGCACTGTTTTCCTTGGTGGTTCTCCATGTTCCAATTAAAAGTGATGATCTTGCCAATTAACGAGATTCTGTTTAAGGGGGGTAGTTTGTCACACCCCAAAATTTTTGGATTTTGGGATGTGATTTGTCAGCATAATTAATACAATGATATTCTCAATTTTCTAAAATTTTCTAAGCTTTATACAATTAACAGGGAATTTAGTACAGAAAAATAATTCAAAATAAAATAACATAGGTTATAATATTGAGTACTTTGCATAATAAATAAATTCTAGGGAATTAAAATCAAATATAATGCTTAGAAACATTTTTGTTGCATTCATGCCGGGTTGCATTTAGTGGTTTTATGTGTGTAAAGTTTTCAAAAATGCGTTTAGAAGCATTCCGGGAATTTTCCAGATTTTTCTGGGATTTATTCATATTTTCCATTAGCTAATTCCAATTTATGGAAGGTGCTAAATCTTTTTCATGAACTCCAAATATTTTATTTGGGTTCCTCATGTCCATCTCTATCTCTGGAATTTTTCCTAGGATTTTTAGAATTTTCAGAATATTTTTCATGGTTTTAATATCAATTCTGGACTTATCTGGAATTATTTTATAACCAGAAAAATAATTATTCCGAAAATTAAAATAACCCTAAATATTAGTGGACCAGCCTTGGCCCAAAGTTGACCCAATTTTAGGCCAAATCCATCCCACCACTTTATTGGGCCAAATTTCAAAGCCTATTCCCATTGGAATGAGGCAACCCACCTTTAGTCCCATATTGCTAATGAACCTGGAAGTGAGAGGTTTTCTCCCTATATATACGAACCACCTCTCCTCTCGAAACGGCACACCATCGACTCCTTTACAGAGAGGCACCTTTGTTTGGGATTCCCTAAGGTAGTCTTCTTGCACCATATCTTCCACTACTGCCCATTCTTCATCTCGTCGCCGCGCCGAGCCTTCCATCGTTTTTGGCCTCAAGATTTTCGGTAAGACCCTCAGCGAATCTTGTAATTTTGTATCATATTCGTTTAGTCTATACTCTTTCGTAGAAAAGCCCCTGCCTTTTGCGCGTTAGCCCTTAGGTTCTTATATGAAATTGCGTATAGGTCCTCGGTTTTTCACGAATAGGTCCCTGGAAGTTTCTAAACCTTGCCAGCAAGTCCACGAACCTTAGAAACGCCGTAACTTTCTCGTTTTAGCTCCGATTAGTGTGATTCTTGCGCTCACGTGTTTGTAGTGAAGCGTAGATTAGTTTTAAAACCTTCTTTTGTTCTGTTTCTACTGTTTGGTGTACTGTTATTAGTTTTATATTGTTTGCTTGCTTGTTTAGCTGCATGTTGTGCTCGATGATTGCTTCGAGTAGAGGAACATCATCGAGAGATTTCAAGCAGAAGAATTTGAAGATCAAGATTTGAAGACTGAGTATTTATAATGAATTTGAGGTAAGTTATAGCACGGACAATCCTTGCTACCTAAACACCCTTTTATATTCATTTACTTTCATATGCATGTGTCTAAATTGATGTCCCATTAAGGCTGTACCTAGTTTTGTATATCCTGTTCCTTTGATAACCTTGGGTTTATGCGTATGGGTAAAACTTTTGCTATGCGCAGCTGTAGTCACCATTATTTATTTGTTAATTATGACTTAATGGTTCTCATCATTGTTAATGATAAAACTTGCTTTTTAGCAACATGGTCTAGGGAACTAGAGCATGTGTTGTGTGCTTTGCTCCAGTGTCTCTCCCTAAGGTCCGGTTCTTAAAGCGGCAACCCAGGAGCCTGTCGCCACCACTAGAACTATTATGGCTCTGGTCTTGGTCAAGTAACTTGTATGACCCTAGCTTGCCAGTGGTTACAATTGGGGCCAACGGCGTTAGTGGACACAAGGTGAAAGGGTGTTTCCGGATTCCACCGAGGACGGGCTATCCGTCGGCTAGGTCACGTTAGACCCAGTCCCATGTTGGGAGTTGTTGGCGGTCGTTACAACCCAAATTCGACCACCAATACTCGGGAATAAATGAGAGTCTATGCAACATTCCATGTACTTAGGTTTTATTTCTAATGGAGTTCCACGAGTTTTGGTGAGTGTCGCTTGTGCAGGTACAACAACGAGAAATGTGTGCTATAGGGGTCGGAAATGACCGATTCGGCCGAACGACACGATTCGGCCGGTTACCCCCCCTTAGCCGCGCAAGCCACCGGGAGACGTCCACGTCAGCGCCAACTCATCCCGGGCTTCCGCCACATCACCCTGGGCCCAAACTCAACCTGACAAAGACCCCGAAGTCAACCAGAAGGCCTATGGCCCATCCCAGGGCGTGAACCGACCTGCCAACCGACCCCAGGAGCTGGCCCAGCACGTGTGCAAGCTCAAGGCAGTGCAGCACTGGGCCGAGCCTAGTTCGGGCGAACACGTGGGTTCGGCCGAACTAGGGAACCGCCTCTAGGGTGCAATCCTGGCCTTTGGCTGCTAAGGCGGTGCATCCCCCAGTTCGGCCGAACCGGGGAGTTCGGCCGAACCGGGATTTTCGCCCGAACGGCTCGGCACCGACCTCCAGTTGCTTGGCCGCTGCTCCACTTCTCCACCGACCCTGGCCATAATAAATAGAGGCCGGTTTCACCTGCAAGAAACACAACACAAGAGTAGAGTGCAGGCGAAGCACTGTTAGTTCTCCACTTGTAGAGATAGGGAGAGAGGAGAGGGAGAGGTGAGCGTCCCGGAGAGGAGCCGAAGTGTCGGCCCCTCTTCCCGATGTACCTCTACGGATGCGACTTCACTTCGAGTAACATCCGGGTCTTGTCTGGTAACTCTTGTATCTCTCTCTGATTAATTGAGCATTCAGTTCTTACTTTTATATGCTTGCTGGTTCTTCGTTCAATGCTTAGTTGATTGGTATAACTGTATACTGGTTGCTTAGCTTGGGTGCTTATCTTGCTATAGGAGATAAGTAGTTATTGACAAGTGTAGGAGTGGTTCCTAGACTTGCCAGTAACCTTAGTTTCTGCCCGTCACAACGGAGGTGGTTTTCAACGTTGCATGATGTCCATCTTCTCTGACATGATTGAGGAGATTATGGAAGTGTTCATGGACGATTTCTCAGTTTACGGAAAGACCTCCAACACTCGGCTCCAAAGGGCGCTTGTTTGGAGCCACCACCATCATCACATCCCATATCCACACCCGGCTATGAGCTACGTCCCGGCTTCATAGCCATGGTTCGTGAGCAATCGTTCTCAGGAACGAAGGCCGAGAGTCCATACGCGCATTTGCGCGAGTTTGAGCAACTCTGCTCATGCCTGACCATTGCGGGCATGACACAAGAGACACTCAAATGGAAGCTATTCCCGTTTTCACTAGCGGGAGGAGCAAAGAAATGGTACTCTCTGGCTGTCAGTACTATGGACGGGAGCTGGGATGTTCTCAAGGAAAAATTCTGCCTAAACTTCTTCCCAGTCTCCAAGGTAGCCAGTCTCCGAGCGGAAATCATTAACTTTAAGCAATTAAAGGGAGAATCGTTAGGAGCTGCCTGGGCTCGTTTCAAGCAAATACTGGCCTCAGGACCGGACCTAAGCCTACCAGAACCTGTTGTTTTACAACAATTCAGCCTTGGCCTCTGTCCCGTAGCCACCACTTTCTTGGACTCTGCTTGTGGAGGGTCGTTCTTTCATTTGGTCCCTAGTGAAGCGAGGGTAGTCCTGGACCGTATCCTAGACAACACCCCCTACACTAGAATCTATGATGAACTCCCAGATGAAGAAGAGAAGCAGCCTGAACCTGAACCTAAAAAGCCAATACCAGTCCAATCCAAATCCATTAGCTCGTCCAGTCCATCAGAACCTGAAGCTCATTTCGAACCACAACCATATCCTAGCCCAGACTACTATGATTCACTCTACACCACTCCCTTTGATTTTGACGATGATCTATTCGATGACATCATGAGTGTAACGAGTTTCCCTCGAGAACACCGTGTAGAGCCCATAGATCAAGCCCCCGACAAGGAAGAACTCGAATACCACAGAGAATACCTTGGACGTCTCTCTGCTATCATGAGTCGGGAGTGGCTAGAAGAGGCCGAAGCCTCAACCGAGGTTGTCAAGATGCCCAGAAAGATTCAAAGGATATACTGTGAGGTCCTGGGCAAAGACAAAGAAATTGGGTTTGACCTGAGCCTCGGGATCAACATAATCTCAAGCTCGTTGGTGCACGACCAACTCCCTGGTGTACCTTGGTCATTTTCTCAAAAACGACTAAAATACACTTCAGGAAGAATCCTGGATTGTTTGGGGATCTTGTGGGTCACACCCGTTAAGATTAACGACCCTGAACTCTTCATGGATTTCCATATCTTTGACCTACCCAGCGACACCACACATCCCATCTTCATAGGTAGACCAATCCAGAAGATATTGGAAAAGGCACCAACAAATCAGCTAGTAGAGCTCAGGATCGGCAAAGAACTCATCCCTGTCTCCTATTCTCAATCCTTGAACACCCCATTAGAGGCAGACCCCGATCCTGACCCATTAGAGGAAGTTAGGTCAGCTCACCTATTAGACCTAGAGCAGCCTATTCCAGAAGAAGATCTCCCGTTTTTCTCGGAAGAAGAGGAAACACATCCTCCGATTGAGCTTGACACAAACGAAACTCCAAAACCATCCCCAATCGAGCTCAAACCACTTCCACCTGGACTTAGGTATGCTTTCCTCTTTGGAGATAAGCAAACTCCAGTGATCATCAGTGATAAGCTCTCCGAACTAGAAACCCAACAACTCATCACTGTCCTGGAGAAGAATCGATCGGTCTTAGGATATTCTCTCCAAGACCTGAAAGGGATTAGCCCAAATCTCTGTACTCATCGCATCCCGATCGATTCTCAAGCAATGCCGTCTCGGGAACCTCAAAGACGGCTGAACAATGCCATGAGAGAGGTCGTGAAAAAGGAAGTTCTCAAGCTCCTTCATGCTGGGATCATCTACCCAGTTCCCAATAGCGAGTGGGTTAGTCCCGTCCAAGTCGTTCCAAAGAAGGGAGGAATGACGGTAGTGCGCAATGACAAGAATGAGCTCATTCCTCAGCGCACTGTTACCGGGTGGCGTATGTGCATAGATTATCGTAAACTCAACAAAGCCACCAAGAAAGACCATTTCCCTCTTCCGTTCATAGACGAGATGCTTGAACGGCTAGCCAAACACTCCTTCTGTTTCCTTGATGGTTACTCTGGATATCACCAAATCCCAATCCATCCTGAAGACCAGAGTAAAACCACGTTCACATGCCCTTATGGGACGTATGCCTATCGGCGTATGTCCTTTGGGTTGTGTAACGCACCTGCCTCTTTCCAACGTTGCATGATGTCCATCTTCTCTGACATGATTGAGGAGATTATGGAAGTGTTCATGGACGATTTCTCAGTTTATGGAAGGACCTTCACCGAGTGTCTGAAAAATCTGGACAAGGTCCTCCAGAGGTGTAAAGAGAAGCACCTCATTTTGAACTGGGAAAAGTGCCATTTTATGGTGCGAGAGGGTATTGTCTTAGGACATCGGGTGTCGGAACGTGGAATCGAGGTAGACAGGGCAAAAATAGAAGTGATTGAGCAACTTCCACCTCCCACAAACGTTAAGGGAATCCGAAGCTTCCTTGGTCATGCCGGATTCTATAGGCGCTTCATCAAAAACTTTTCCCAGATATCTCGGCCCTTGACCAATCTTTTAGCCAAAGATGCCCCCTTCATTTTCAATGAGGAGTGTTACGCCGCTTTTCACACCCTCAAGAAGGCACTCATTTCCGCTCCCATTATCCAGCCTCCCGACTGGAGCATCCCATTTGAAATCATGTGTGATGCGAGCGACTATGCCGTAGGAGCTGTGCTGGGCCAAACTAAGGACAGGAAGCACTATGCTATCTCATACGCTAGCAAAACGCTCACCGGCCCTCAGCTCAACTACGCGACCACGGAAAAGGAACTCTTAGCGGTCGTATTTGCTATAGACAAATTCCGGTCCTACCTAGTCGGGGCCAAGGTCATAGTCTATTCAGATCACGCTGCTCTGAAGTACCTTCTGACCAAGAAGGATGCAAAGCCGAGACTCATCCGCTGGGTTCTGCTACTCCAGGAGTTCGACATCGAGATAAGAGATAAGAAGGGAGTAGAGAACTCAGTGGCTGACCACCTGTCCCGAATGGAAGTACCATCTGATCTTCCGATCGACGATTACTTGCGGGATGACACGCTCCTTAAGGTCACCACTGGCGATCCGTGGTACGCTAACATAGTAAACTTCATGGTCACGGGGTATGTCCCTCCTGGAGAAAATAAGAAGAGATTAGCTTATGAGAGCCGACTCCATCTCTGGGACGACCCGTACCTCTTCCGGATATGTAGTGACGGACTCCTCAGAAGGTGCATCCCTGCACATGAGGCATATAAAATCCTAGAGAGGTGCCACGCAGCTCCGTACGGAGGACACTACGGTGCATTCCGGACCAATGCTAAAGTCTGGCAGAGCGGATTTTATTGGCCCAGCATGTACGAAGATGCAAGAGCATTCGTCATGCGATGCCCCCGCTGTCAGAAACACGGAAACATTAACACTAGAGACGCGATGCCACTCACTAGCAATCTCCAAGTAGAAATTTTCGATGTTTGGGGAGTGGACTTCATGGGTCCCTTCCCAATTTCCGAGGGTTGCCAGTTCATCCTAGTGGCAGTAGACTATGTCTCTAAGTGGGTGGAAGCTCTACCTTGTGTAGCCGCCGATTCTAGGAACACGAGACGAATGTTTCATGAGTACATCTTTCCGCGTTTCGGCGTTCCTAGGATAGTCATTAGTGATGGCGGATCCCATTTCATCGATTCAGCCTTCCGTAAGTATCTTTCAAGTCTGGGGGTGCAGCATAATGTTGCTACACCCTATCACCCTCAGACTAGCGGTCAAGCAGAAACATCAAACAAACAAATCAAAAATATTCTGCAGAAGACCGTAAATGAGATGGGTAGGCAATGGAAGGATAAACTCCCGGATGCACTCTGGGCATATCGTACGGCCTATAAGACGCCCATAGGCATGACCCCATATCAGCTAGTATATGGCAAGACCTGCCACTTACCAGTAGAGATGGAGTTCAAAGCTCACTGGAAGCATGGCAAAAATAAAAAGAAAAAGAAAAGCATAGCAAAAATAAAGGAAAAAAAAAGAGAAAAGCATGTCAAGTGGCATGGCAAAAATATGAGAAAAAGAAAAGCATGCCAAGTGGCATGGCAAAAATATGAATAAAAGATAGCCCATGCTCTCGAAAAATAAATCAAGGAGAGGAAGAATCAATCCATGAAATTCCGCCAAAATTCCACTCCACATATTCCACTCCACATATTCCAGACTCCATATATCCCACACACTCGCACTTCTCGATCTTTAGGTATGATTTGTTTCCTCAGAGATCCGGTCTTTGACTTAGCAAAATATAAGATGCTTGTATGCCTTCATTCATTGTCCCTGAGCCACACAAAAAGCCAAATTAGATGTTAGGATGAAAAGAAGGCAAAGCCTTTGGTAAGGATTCAAATGCACTTGAGCGATTGAGTGAGCCAATGAGGAACAATTTATCTTTTCACAAAAGGGTGAAAACTCCGAGATAGGATCCTGAAAAGAGTAGAGGGGAATAAAACTAAGTTAAATTGTTCATCCTTTCAACCGCCCAAGATAAGGAGATTGCTATAAGCCCCATAGGTAAAATGGTGAATTAATACCTTGCTAATAATTCAAGTAAATTTGAGTACTAGTTGTTTTTAATGTTACCTGCAAGAGAAATGACATTATAGCAACTCCAGATCCACTGAGCCTAAGTTTTTATCTTTCCTCGAGGACGAGCAAAGAGCCAAGCTTGGGGGAGCTTGTTGGCGGTCGTTACAACCCAAATTCGACCACCAATACTCGGGAATAAATGAGAGTCTATGCAACATTCCATGTACTTAGGTTTTATTTCTAATGGAGTTCCACGAGTTTTGGTGAGTGTCGCTTGTGCAGGTACAACAACGAGAAATGTGTGCTATAGGGGTCGGAAATGACCGATTCGGCCGAACGACACGATTCGGCCGGTTACCACCCTTAGCCGTGCAAGCCACCGGGAGTCGTCCACGTCAGCGCCAACTCATCCCGGGCTTCCGCCACATCACCCTGGGCCCAAACTCAACCTGACAAAGACCCCGAAGTCAACCAGAAGGCCTCCGGCCCAGCCCAGGGCGTGAACCGACCTGCCAACCGACCCCAGGAGCTGGCCCAGCACGTGTGCAAGCTCAAGGCGGTGCAGCACTGGGCCGAGCCCAGTTCGGGCGAACACGTGGGTTCGGCCGAACCAGGGAACTGCCTCCAGGGTGCAATCCTGGCCTTTGGCTGCTGAGGCGGTGCATCCCTCGGTTCGGGCGAACCGGGGAGTTCGGCTGAACCGGGATTTTCGCCCGAATGGCTCGGCACCGACCTCCAGTTGCTTGACCGCTGCTCCACTTCTCCACCGACCCTGGCCATTATAAATAGAGGCCTGTTTCACCTGCAAGACACACAACACAAGAGTAGAGTGCAGGCGAAGCACTGTTAGTTCTCCACTTGTAGAGATAGGGAGTGAGGAGAGGTGAGCATCCCAGATAGGAGCCGAAGTGTCGGCCCCTCTTCCCGCTGTACCTCTACGGATGCGACTTCACTTCGAGTAACATCCGGGTCTTGTCTGGTAACTCTTGTATCTCTCTCTGATTAATTGAGAATTCAGTTCTTACTTTTATATGCTTGTTGGTTCTTCGTTCAATGCTTAGTTGTGTAGTATAATTGTATAGTAGCTGCTTAGCTTGAGTGCTTATCTGTCTGCAGTAGATAAGTATTAGTCAACTAGTGTAGGCGTGGTGCCTATACTTGAGGCTAACTTAGTTTCTGCCCGTCGCAACGGAGGTGGTAGCCGTAAGGTGGTGACAGCCCTTTCGGTCTTTGTAGCCCATCACGTTAGTTCCGGTGTCTTAGGATCCAAGGTTCAGGGTAACCGGCACCCCTTCTCACCCCTTTCTGTGTGTCGGAGGTTCTATAGTCCCGAAGCAAGTATCTATCTGTATCCTCTGATCTGCTCAATCAATCGGTAGAATACCTTTATCAGACACGTACCCTCTCTACCCTCTTTCCTCTTCTCTTCTCTCCTTATTGTCGTCATCCATCTCATCCATTCCATTTCATCCACACCATCTACCTAGGACAACTTAGTTTAGGATTAGTACACTTCTCGTTCTCCGTGGAAATCGATACCTTGGAATACTCCCGGGTGAGAGCTACATCGGTATCCGTCCGCTTGCGGATTTATCTGTAGGCGGTAAGGAGTGCCAACAGGAGTCCCTGTGATGGGGAACTCCACACGTTGCGCGTGGATGGTTGTGATGCCCGTGCTCTGGACGCCATCGACCCCCTATGGTGTGACTCCGTAGGCGTACGTCGATCTCGGTGCCTATGGTCTCACCGCCTTGTTAAACTAGCGGCTATTGTCTTGTTAGGGTGTCTTGTGAAAAACCTCATAGCGTCCCTATGCCGTCACACCTCGGAAGTGTTGATGTGCGTGGTTGGGTGCAAAGTTCCTTTGAGCTTTTACACGACTGGTGGGTAAAGGGCGAAACCTCTGCAGAGTGTACAATCTATTATGATAGCCTTGCTCAAGGTCACGAGCGTCCTGGATTCTTTTTGATTAGAAGATGATGTTTATTTATGCTTAATGTCACTTATACTTTACTAATCGGGTTGCAACAGGGACTTCATTCACTTGTAGTAACCTGGTTAATGCTAAAATGAATCAACTAAAAGTGCTAATGCAGTTTAGCCGTGTCAAGCCTTCTTTTAAGCCTTCATACACCGTGCTATACTTGCTAAGTAAATGTTTTACTTACACATGCCATTATTCAACAAAATCCCGGACGGGTAACAGATGGATCAGTGATTGAGACAGCTACTGAGTTTCCTGAGGATTTTCCACTACTTCTGAGCTGTGGTCAACCAGTCGGTGTCCCTGTGGACTTGAGGCTCTACCTGTCGAGAGAGATAGACTTCCGCTGTGTTTTATTTCAGTAAACTCTGATTTAAACTATTTTATTTGACCATATGTACTCTGTTTATCATATTTGTTAGCTATATATGTTCTGTGGACTTCCTGGGCACACATATAGCAGCATCCGGGTTTCTGTGTAAATCTGGGTGTCACAGGGACTTGGTCGGGGAGAAAGAGGGGGCAATGGCGAACTCACCACTGAAGGACCCGGCGAGCGAAGAGCCGCGACGGCGACCGGCGGCGGTGAATGGCGGACGGCGGCCCTGTAGATTTGACGGTGAGTGAATTAGATGGGGGCGCTGCCAAAATTGGAGCAATAAATCGATGGAGAGCTTCACTACCTCCTTGCGAACCTCCCGAAGCGGATCTTGGTGAGGGAGAGGCGGTAACGACGAGCACCGACGGCACAACGACGGAGCTCCGAGAGCGGCGGCGCGGAATGATGCTAGGGTTTTGCGAGCGCATTGCGGGGGTAAGACGAGGTCAAGGGGTGGTCGCGCTCTGGAGATAAGGAAGTCAGGGCCCACGGGCTCGTAGGCGTGCGCGCCCGACTCGGCCACGGAGGCGCTCAGACTCGAGGTCGAGTCCAATCAACGACCCGGTGGGAGGGATGATAGGCGGGGGCCACTAGCAGTGGAAGAGAGGGATAGGAAAGAGTTTGGCGCGGCTGGGCTAGACCGCGGAAGAGGAATAGGTTTGGGCCAGCTCGGGAGGCACATGACAAGAGGGCTGGCCGGCTGAGATGAAAGCGAATAGGGGAATAAAACAAACCCAAGGAGAGTTCAGGGAGCAAAAATGAACCTGACAGAACTGAACTTTCTAAAACTCAAAAAAAACAAAACAAATCTAAATTTAAACGAAATTTAAATTCTAACTTGATTTACCGGCAAACGAAGAACATTGCAACAACTTGTTTTGACTAAAAATTATTTAACATGCTGTTTAAATGGATTAAAGGGCTAGGAATTCCAATTAAATCCTAGAAAATTTATATAGGCCTTAATAAATCGTAGAAAAATTCAGAAAGTTGCTAGATGGTTTGTGTGATTAAATTTAGGGTGTTACAAACCTACCCCCCTTAAAGAGAATCTCATCCTCGAGATTCAGATGGATTTGAGAAAATCTGTGGAAATTCTGCCTTGAACTCATCCTCTCTTTCCCAAGTTGCCTCGCTTTCTGCATGATGACTCCGTTGAACTTTACACATCTTATTTACTTTACTCCTAGTAACTCTCTCAGTTGTTTCCAATATGTTAGCCAGATACTCCATATAAGTCAGATCATCTTGCACATTCAATTCCTCCAAAGGTAATTCCTCATCAGGAACTCGCAGACACTTCTTCAACCGAGAGATATAAAATACATCATGAACATCAGACAATCTGGCTGGCAATTCCAATTGATAAGCAACCTCACCTTTCCTATCAACATTCTTGAAAGGTCCAATAAACCGAGGAGACAACTTTCCTTTCACCTTAAACCTTCTCAAACCTCAAATAGGAGAAACTTTCAGATACACATAATCACCTACCTTCTTCTTGTATCTGCATAGCTCTTTTGCCTAGACTGAGCTGTTCTCAAGTTCTCTCTAATAATCTGAACTTTTCTCTTAGCTTCCTGCAGTATTTCTAGCCCAAACAACTGACTTTCACCTGTTTCATTCCAATACAAAGGCGTTCAACATTTTCTACCATAAAGAGCTTCGAAGGGGGCCATCTTCAGACTTGCTTGATAACTGTTGTTATATGAGAACTCTGCATAAGGAAGAGTTTTGTCCCAACTACCTCCATGCTTTAAGGCACAAGCTCTCAACATATCCTCCAAAATCTGGTTAGTCCTCTCTGTCTGACCATCCGTCTGAGGGTGATATGCAGAACTGAAGTTCAACTTTGTATCCATAGTCTCATGCAACTTCTGCAAGAATCTAGATGTAAACTGAGTACCTCTATCAGAGACTATCTTCTTTGGAACACCATGCAGACAAACAATTCTGGACATATATAACTCTGCTAACTTAGCGCTAGTGTAAGTAGTATGAACAGGTATGAAGTGAGCTACCTTTGTTAATCTGTCCACAATAATCCATATGGAGTCATATCCTCCTCAAGTGTGAGGTAATCCAACAATGAAATTCATACTGATCTCTTCCCACTTCCATTCAGGGACCTTGAGTGGCTGAAGCAAACCTGCTGGTCTCTGATGTTCTGCCTTAACTTTCTGACAAACATCACACAATGCCACATGAGAAGCCACATCCCTTTTCAGTCCATACCACCAATACCTTTCCTTCAGATCCTGATACATCTTGGTACTTCTAGGATGAATAGAATATGCAGAATCATGAGCTTCCCTCAATATGTGCTCCCTGAGAGACTCAATATCAGGTACACATATCCTTTTTCTGAACCAAATAGTACCTTGATCATCTTCAGTAAAGTCCGGAGCTTATCCTAATAACATTGTTTCCTTGATTTCCTTTATCTTCTCATCAGTAAGCTTTCCCTTTCGAATCTCTTGCTCAAGTGTAGACTCAACGTCCATTGTCACACCTTCTGTCTGATTCAAAAATCCCAAGTTCAGCTTTTTCATCTCTGCATGCAACTCTGCTGGCAACCGGTGACCAAGCAATGAATTAACTTGTGACTTCCTGCTCAAAGCATCTGCAACCACATTAGCCTTGCCAGGATGATAGTTGATTCCAGATCATAATCCTTAATCAATTCCAACCATCTCCTCTGCCTCAAATTTAGATCCTTTTGAGTGAATATGTATTTCAGACTTTTGTGGTCGGTATACAGCTCACATATGTTACCCAAGATATAGTGTCTCCAGATCTTCAAGGCATGAACAACACTGCTAGTCCCAAGTCATGAGTAGGATAATTATGCTCATGTTTCCTCAACTGCCTAGATGCATAAGCTATAACTCTGCCCTCCTGCATAAGAACACATCCAAGACCTCTTCGAGAAGCATCATAGTATATATCAAAATTCTTGTGAATATCAGGCATAGCAACCACTGGGGTTGTCGTCAACTTCCTCCTTAATTCCTCAAATTTGTCCTGACAAGCTTCTGACCAAATAAATTCCTTGCCTTTCTCTAATAGTGCAGTAAGAGGTTTCACTATTTTAGAAAAGCCTTCAATGAACCTCATGTAATACCCAGCCAATCCTAGGAAGCTTCTGATCTCAGAGACTGTGGTAGGTGGTTCCCAATCCAGCAAATCCTTGACTTTACTTGGATCAACTGCAATACCTCCAACAGTAATAACATGACCAAGAAAAGATACTTGATTCAACCAAAATTCACATTTACTGAAGTTTGCATACAGGTTATTCTCCCTAAGTGTTTGCAATACCAACCTCAAATGCACCTCATGTTCTTCCTCATTCTTAGAATAAATCAGAATATCATCAATAAAAACTACCACAAATTTATCCAGATACTCCATAAACACCTTATTCATCAAATACATAAAGTAGGCAGGTGCATTTGTCAATCCAAAAGACATCACTGTATACTCATATAATCCATACATTGTGGTGAATGTTGTTTTAGGAAAATCTGAGCGTCTGATTCTCAACTGATGATAGCCAGATCTCAAGTCAATCTTGGAGAATACCTTAGCTCCTCTCAGCTGATCAAATAAATCCTTATTTAGAGAGCGATAATCCACACAAATCCTCTGAGTACGATCCTTCTTATCAACAAAAATAATAGGTGCTCCCCAAGGTGATGACTCGGACGAATATAGCCTTTATCCAATAATTCCATAAGTTGTTTCTTAAGTTCTTCTAGTTCATTAATAGCCATTCCATAGGGTCTTTTAGAAATAGGTGCAGTACCAGGTAAAATCTAAATAACAAACTCAATATCGCGGTCAGGTGGCACACCTGGCAAGTCATCTGGAAAATCACAAACAACTCTGATATCCTCCAAAGGAATGCCACTGGCCTGATTCACTGCACAATCTGCAGCTGGGGGTAGAGTAGCCACAAACTCAACCTTGTCTCCCCGAGGACTGGACAACAACACTGATCTCTTGGCACACTGAATTACTGCATCAAACTAGCTCAACCATCCCATGCCAAGGATAACATCAATCCCTCTAGACTCCAATATGATGAGGTTTGCCCAGAAATCCTTTCCCATGATTTTAAGATTAACATTGGGACATGCATATGTGGCTTTCATATCCCCTCCAGGTGAACTAACTAGCATGGTTCTCTTCATGATTTGCATGGGTATGTTATGCTTAGCGATGTACTGAGCAGTAATAAAAGAATGGGATACTCCAGAATCAAATAAAACTAATGTAGGGACTGAGTTGACAAGGAACAAACCAAGTACCACATCTTGAGCCTCCTATGCGGTCTCGGCAGCCACATGGTTCACCTTGCCCCTCATGTAGTTCTGTAGTCCTCTGTTGCTCTGGGGCGTCTGGTTCATGTTCCTGTTCTGCTGCTGAGGAGGGTTCTGCCTGGGTGCACTACTACTCTGACGTTGTGGAGTCTGAGCACTCATCTTAGGACAGTCATGGGCAAAGTGACTAGGATCTCCACACATGTAGCAGAAACGAGGGGTAGTAGCATTGCCTGGTGCAGGGGTCTTCACTGGAGTTTGAGCTAGGGTGGTCTGGCGGTTCTGCTGAAAAACTGGGCGTTGAGGTGGCGGTGTTGATCGCTGACCCAGACTCTGCACAAAGTTACCCCCTTGCCCACCAAAGTGGACGGGCATGTTCTGCTGAGGCTGCTAGAAACGAGGGCAAGTGTTACTGCTTGATTGTCCTAGGGCCATGAACTTCCTCTTCTGCTCTCCCAACTCATGGTGCTTTTGCTCCAGTCCAATAGCCTTGTCTAGCAGGTTCTGGAATGATGGGAATGTGTGAGACATGAGCTGGTACTGAAGTGCTGGAATCAATCCCTCCAAGTACAGCTCTTGCTTCTGCTCATCTTCTTTCACCTCATCTGGGGTGTAACAGGACAACTGAATGAACTTGTCCCGGTACTCACTAACTGCCATCCCCCTTGCTTGAGAGAGAGGAACTCCGTCTTCTTTAGCTTTATGACACCAGCAGGGATATGGTGACTCGTGAAGTTGGTCTTGAACTCCAGCCAGGTGATAGCATCAGGGGTGGCATGAGCAGCATAGTAAGCATCCCACCAATCTGAAGCTGATCCCTCCAAATGACCCAAGGCATACAAGACCTTCTCCCTGTCATTACACTGAGCCATATCCAGCTTCTTCTCAATAGTCTTCAGCCAATCATCAGCATCAAGAGGATCTAAAGAATGGGGGTAGGTAGGGGCTTGTGGCTCATGAACTCCCGGTGTTTGTCTCTCGGTTGGTTGTTGTTGTTGTTCTGAGCTTGCATAGCTGCCAAGGTATTGGCCATACCCTGGAGTCTCTAAGTCTAGTTGGCAAGGATCTGATCCATTGCTGCAGGTGCTTGATTCGGCGGAGGATTTGGATTGGGGTTGGCACGTCCCTGACGATTCATACCGGGTTGATCCACTCCACTTCCAGACTTGGTGTTCACCATCTGATGGTTAGAAACATGAGGTTCAGAAGATTGTAGAAAGATATGATTAAACCATGAACAGATAAAGGCATACAAAGAAAGAGTCGACAAAGATATGAATTTCTAATTCCGAAACAGATTCTGTTCAACATAAATAAACAGGCATAACTCTCATTCTGAATATCCAAAAATAATTTTCTTTTGTCAGAATGTATATTATAAAATTATGAAACCAACCCAACTTGAATCACCCTGAACGGAGTTCTATACCTCGAGATATTAAATAAACAAGACAGCTGTATGAGGACCTCGAGACAGATTCTGAGTACTCCAATAACAGACATATATCTCTCTGTCAGAATATTCAAAAATCACGAACAACTACCAAAACATAGCACAAGCAGTCCTTAATCCAACCCAACTGGATTCATTTCATTCGGAGCTCTGTAGCTCCAGAATTAATTCAAACAGTACCAGGATATCAGATAGCGACGAGAACAGATTTGAACGTAACATGATCCACATGCGAGATAATATATGATAAATAATGAGATAAATAAATACCAAAAATAGGGACCGATATAAAACCCAAACTAGCTAAATATATTAATTTAATAATACTTAATTATGATCATCACTCCACAAATTAAGTGCAATCATCACAAAGATCCAAATCACACACTTGGCACAAAAGCAAGCATCTCTAACATACTTTAAACAAGACTCACCACACACGACGAACGAGACTAAATGACTCTAAACATCCCAAAATACTAAGTGGGAGAACATCCTATCCTATTGGGTATAGGTGGTGCAACTAGGCCACAACGGTTTCATAAATGAGGTGGGGAGTGGGCCACCCGATCTTCATCGTCCTCATCTAAAGGTGGAGGTGCTTCTCCCTTGAGTTCAGCTCTAAGCCTCTTGTTCTTCCTTCGTTCCACAGCGAGTTCTGCATGCACCCTCTATAGCTCCCGTGTAGTGCCATCAGTGTGCGCGTTCAACATCGTAGTGAAGGCCACTTGGATGTTAAGCATTAAGTTCAACACTCCTGGGCTTGTGGCACAACACTCGCCAGGGTGCCTGGCTGTCTTTTAGGAAGATATGCCCAAGCAGTGTGGTCTACTTCATCAGCCTCCTCATAGCAAAGCACAGAGAGCACCTGTCTTGCTGCATCCTCAATCCTAGCTTTAAAAGTCGCTCTAGTGGCGATAACAAGGTGCACTCCGATCTCCTTGGTTCCTCCATTATCATAGTTAGCCTCTTGGACGTGTGCTGACACATCCCACTCCTCTAGGTACTCCGGATGCGTCCTCCTTTGTCCACGGTAATCTATCTTCACATTGTAGCCAAGACGATAGAAAAGTGTCCGAAGTTGCATTGGGAAGTCAACATGGTCTCCAGTGTGATGGTGAAACGTCAGAGTCCACCTATCTGGTGGCGGAGGGGGTCCACCGCTTCCTTCTTCTGGTCCTGCTGAAACGTGCTCCTCCTGGTTAACTTCCTGCTCCATCTCTTTAGGTTTTGCCTCTTCATGCACCGAAAGGGGCGGTGAAGGAGAAGGGATTCTAGCCAATCTATGTGCACCTTGCCTAGTCAAAACCATCTATGGGTTAAGGAAGAAAAGGGGGTTAGAACAGTTCTAAAGATATCAAAACAAGGTACGATGATGAATAAAATGAGACAAGATAGAATAAAACAAAATGAACGAGGAGATAAATTATCGATGAGTAAGAATAATAGTAACATAATAGCAAAATAAAGCAAGGTTAACTAGAACAAGACTGATTAAGCAATATAATCCTTAGAGAGTGACCATTGCTAACTAGGCTTGCGTCCTATAGACAACACAGCTCTGGTACCACATCTGTCACACCCGGTTTTAGGAATAAAACCAGATGCATCACATATGTGCGCCAGGATCAAGTTTACACACATATGGTAGACGTCACAAGTGAATATCCATAACCATGTAATGAAAGAGTATTAAAGTATTATTATTACAATCTCAGGGTAGACATAAATGTCATAGTGGAAGACTTAAATAAATGTTTATCTAAAGCATAGCAAAAGTGACTCCAACTCCATAGGAGTTGACTAGGGAACTCGCCTAGAACTCCTCAAACTCAGTAAAATCTTCACAATTCTCCCAATCTGAGCAGCAGTCCGAGTGTGGTCGTTGCAAGATAAATAAACACAAGCATGATCACATGTCGTACTCAGCAAAGTATGGAAATAAATGACATGCAAAGTTTTATAAAGTGGATGGCTGAAAGGATAGCTGCATTAAGCACTTTTAGTTGGTCAAGTTTTGTTAAGCAACTAGTTACTAGCAAATGTAAGTATATATCACCCATAATTAAAAAATAACATAAACCCATCAGATTCAAGTAACCGTAGTTTAGATCATATTCAAGTATATTAATCATGCAAGGGTCCAGACCGCTCATGACCGTGAGCACGACTGTTATAACAGTTTTACACTCTATAGAGGTTGTACACGTTCACCATAAACCGTGATTCCCATTGCCAAAGCATGTACCCTTCCCACACCACGTGGACCGAATACTGGGTTTCACTATAAGACCTTTACAAAGCACATTTAAGACAAGGTAACCCGCTAAGATTTCCAGTCCAAGCAAAGCATAACCCTCCCTAATGAGATTTGTATCTTACCAAAGCTCACAGCTTAAGAGGACCGAGCTATACCCCATCAAGGGCTCCTCCCATGCCCCTTTCAAGTAAAGTTATCAAGCACTAAACACGCTAATTAGTCAGTCAAAGCTAGAGCCACATGGAACTTATGGTTGCACTGTTTTCGTGGGTGGTTCTCCATGTTCCAATTAAAAGTGATGATCTTGCCAATTAATTAATTAAAAGAGTGTATATGGAACATAGATTAGGGGTTTCATTTAACCATCCTAGTTGAGAAAGCTAAGCATCATCTACCAGTCAACATTAATTATAACCCAGCTGCAAGGTATGGTAAAAGAGACTAGGAAATCCTTAATAGGACCCAACAATATTAATGCAAGCGAGAAAATAAATAGTGTAATTAAATGCATGTCATTTTAGGACCAAACGGGCATGATCAAGGAATACTTGCCTTCTTCCCAACCCTGCTGCTGCTCAAAGTCTTCAACAACTGGATCTTCAAAGTTCTCCTCGAACGGCACGTTTCCT
>OAMR01000268.1:1406096-1423376 GCA_900205405.1 Echinochloa crus-galli | reverse complement strand
CCATGTACACAACCTTTCTGCAATGTTTCAGGTACATGCTGTCAGTTTTATCTAAACAATGAGTACATGCCCTGTGTCCCTTGTTTGTTTGCCCTGTGAGGTTACTAAGAGCCGGCCAATCATTGATGGTTACGAACAACGGGGCTCGCAGGTTAAAATCCTCTTGTAAGTGCTCATCCCACATGCGTACACCTTGTTCGCTCCATAACAATGGAAGTTCTTTGACCAAAGGCCTTAGATACACATCAATGTCATTGCTAGGTTGCTTTGGCTCTTGGATAAGAATAGGCATCATAATGAACTTTCGCTTCATGCAGAGCAATGGAGGAAGATTATACATACATAGAGTTACAGGCCAAGTGCTATGGCTACTGCTCATTTCACTGAAAGGATTCATGCCATCCGTACTCAAACCAAATCTTATGTTCCGTGCATCCTTTGCAAAATCTTCAAAAGTTCGATTGATGTTTATCCACTGGGCCCCATCGACGGGGTGCCTTAACATCCCGTCTTGCTTGCGATCTTCTTTGTGCCATCACATCATCTTAACATGCTCTTTGTTTCTGAAGAGATGCTTCAATCGTGGGATTATAGGAGAGTACCACATCACCTTGGTAGGAATCTTTTTAACGGGACTCTCCCCCTCTACTTCACCAGGATCGTCTCTTCTGATCTTATATCTCAATGTGCCACATATTAGACATGCATTCAATCCCTCGTATGCCGCGTCGCGGTACAGGATGCAGTCATTAGGACATGCATGTATCTTGTGCACTTCCAATCATAGGGGGAAAACATGTTGCTTTGCTTCGTAGGTTGATTATGGTAGTTCGTTATCCTTAGGAAGCATCTTCTTTATGAGCTTCAGTAACTCCCCAAATCTCTTGTCAGACATACCTATCTTGCCTTCCATTACCACAAGTCTAGTGTGCTGCCAAGTTTTTTCAATCCATCCTCACAACCCGGGTACATCAATATCTTGTGGTCCTCTAGCATGCGTTGTAACTTCATCCTCTCCTCGCTTTCGGCAGCCTCCTGCACATCACGGATATCCTTACCAAGATCATCGACAGGCTCACTGCCATTGTCATTATTATCACCTACATCTTCTTCTACCTCATCCATTTGAGTTTCATAACCAAAGGCACTATGAAATATAGGGTCGTTGTCCTCCTCTTCTGCTTCGTGGTCCATGTAAATTCCCTTTTCCCCATGCTTTGTCCAAAGAAAATATTTGTCCATGAAACCATGTGTAAAAATGTGCTAGTGTAGGGTATGTATAGAATGGTAATCCCTTTCGTTTTTACAGTGGACGCACGGGCAACACATAAAACCCTTCTCATTCTTGTTTGCTTCGGCCACATCTAGAAAATAATGCAGCTTATCAACAAATTCTTGAGAGCGCCGGTCGATATTGTACATCCATTGTCGGTTCTCCATCTCAAAAAGAAAAAAATGTTATGATAATTATATAAAAATTAAAGCATTTAAGCAAGGAAAATAAGCAACTAGCTATTATGAGTGGATGCTTGATAGGGAAGGTGTGAATCTCTTGTGGGTCATGTGTCATGAGGATGTGATGCTGTAAGGAGAACAAGTAACCATCTGATCGAAGCGATTGAGGTTCATCAGATGGTTACTTCTTGCCCTTGTAGTATCGATATCCTTGGTGAAGCGGAGATATTTGGACTTAGCAGGTAACTTGGTGACATAATTTCTTCATGATAGGGTGTCCCAGAGATGGGTGAACGTGCTGGTGTCATGCCAAGTCCAAACCTTCCACATGGTCTGGACTTTGGCATGACACCAGCACATTCAAACACCTCACCATCATATACACCTGGCTCTCTCACTTACAGTCCTACATAAATAATCAAGAGTTTTCTATTAATCAAGAGTTCTCTATTAATGTCTAAATAAAAAATTGTGCTCATAATTTTCTAAGATTTGTTAGTGTTTTATACCAAACAAACAAATATATAATCAATAATAAATACTTAAGGGTTTTCTAGTAATCTCTACTATGTTTTACTATTTTTTTAGAATTTTCTAAAAAATTTATAGTAATACCTATAATTAAAATCAAATAATGTATCTCTAATAATTAATTAAAAAATCACTCTAATAATTTTCCACATGCAAGCAATCAAATAAGCGTTGTCCTTAACTAAATTCATCAAGTTTACATATCTCTAACTAATGTCTAAATAAAAAAAAATCGTGCTCATTCTCCTTTCCACAAAAAACTACTTCTATAATCTTTGATTTCTCCATTTTTAGAGCAAAAAAAGACAATACTAAGTAGGAATCATATGAGGATGAAGTTACGTACCTTTAGAGTGTATCGGTGAGTGAAATCTTCACAAAATCACAGAAAACCTGCATGACCTCCCTCCCCTAGGCTCAGCCTCGCCATGAACACAACAACTCGATGTTCACTCGCGTGTGACTCTCGGCCGAGCCGGGGGGGAGGGAGAAGCACATTTTATTTGTATGGGGCCTTTAGTTCCAGTCCGGGGGTATGACCGGGACTAAACGGACCCTTTAGTCCCGGGCTTAGCCCCCGGCCGGGACTAAATACCCCATGCCAACAGCTAGTGGGCCAGGGGGTCTTTAGTCCCGACCGGGGGCTCCGACCGGGACTAAAGTTGTGGTCTTTAGTCCTGGGCGAAGCCCCCGGCAGGGACTATAGCCCGCCTGCCATCTGAAGTGTCGACATGGCGCTTTTAGTCTCAGCCCGGGGCTTCGCTCAGGACTAAAGGGTGTCCTTTAGTCCCGGTCGGAGCCCCCGATCGGGACTAAAAGCACCCTGCCCCATGGCCCTCTTGGGACCGGGACTAATGCTCACATTAGTCCCGGTCCCTATTACGTCCGGGACTAAAGGGGGTGGATCGAAAGTCAGTTCTCTACTAGTGTGCACTTGAACAATGGTTGTTAGATGAACACGTCAATATCTTGCTTCATAGTGTTAGGGAAGATAGTCAAGCTCCTCCAATCCCACAATCCCAACTGCAGTAATATAATGGGGAAGTCGGTCAAGCCGCTCCAATCCCATCAGTGGAACCACACTAAGCAGATGGGGAAGACGGTCAAGCCGCTCCAATCCCATCGGTGGAAACAATAGTAAGTTGACAAGGAAGACAGTAAAGCCGGTCCAATCTGATCTCAAACTTTCGCCAAGTTTCAAACTTTTCCTCATGGTAAATCTGCATGCTCACCATGAAACAGGGCTGCTGTGGTGGGCGACATCTTCATCAAAACTGGACAGCTCGGTGAGGGTGATGGCGCGTGGCTGGAACTGTCATCGAAGGCAGCAACGTAGGCGTCTTCCTCTTGGTGGTACGTGGTGCAGCGGCGACCTGCGGCTTTTGTGTGCTAGCCTGGCATGGCGGCGCCTATGTAGTGTGCAAAAGCCTAGATGTATGCGGGCGAGAGCTTGGGCATATGTGATGTGCCTATGCGTGTATGCGTGTTTGCAAGCCAGGAGGCGACGGCTACTTTATATAGGCTGAGATGTGACCTTTCCATTGCTTAATTATGGAAACATAAGCTCTGTCATTAGTTGCCGGCCTGGAGATCAAACAAAACTCGTAATGTTCCGGCTTCAATTTTTTTATACACGTTAGCTTCCATCCTTGGAGCTGCCCAAACATGCAAATCAAATAGGACTCTATTTCCAAGCAGTACGTCATCCAACCTTTACCTTGAGCTAGGAAGTAAAGTCATCACATATAGTTCCAAAAACAAAAAGTCATCACATATATGCTAGGATAAAGATCCAATTCTTTTAAAACACTTCTCAGCTAAATAATTCCTCCCACTCCTCATAAAGAACCCACATATGTCGGGTCTAATGGTGGAAAAGACGTAAAAAGTTTTCACAAACAAGAAAAAAAATATTTCTAGAGATTTTCTACTGTTTTGGCATTACTTTTCTCACCATGTAATTTTTTTATCCAACCCACATACCCACCAACCAAATATTCTCAAATAACCCCATAATAAAGGTAGCACGCGTGTCGCACGGGCATATTTGCCACTATATGTTAGGAAGCTCGTCAATTCACATGCATGACCAGGTGTTTCAATTGTTCACGTACGCTAGCACAAGTTTCCTTGCGTTGTCAAGGTTGTTAACTTTTCACGCAAAGCTAGCTGCTAGGAAATTGTCTTACGCAAAACAAAATATATTAAGATTAATACAATTTAATATCCTGGATACTTTCATGTATATACGCTCCATACTAATTCTTTAACTCAAATCTGAATAAAATCCTAGCGTTCTTTTTATGAAAATTTACACTCCATACATATGTTGATCAAACCATAACACATTTATTTATTTTTCACCAAACATCGAGACATACCTCCTTCCCTATCGACTTCCTTCGGGGGCACCCCGATGCAGTGGTGGAGGACGAACCAGAATTAAGGTATGGCACATGTATACTGGCTGCAGTATATAGCACTTAATTAATAAATAAAACGCTTAAAAACTGAACAAAATAAGCCAGTCCAAAGTTGAGTATGTACGTCCAACAAAATCTAAGGTATGGCGGCATCCATACCTTGTCCTACGGGTGCTCCGCCACTGCCCGGGTGGGGTGGCTTACTCCCCATTGTGTCCCTCTCAGGGGAGCACTTAAACAGGTCCTATTATACCAGCACCCATTCCAAAAAAAAACACATGCATTGATCTTAATATCACATTAGGATTGATATTGGATAAAAGTTTTACCCAAAAAAGAGTCTCCTTTGAGCTAGGGAAACATACACATACCTATACATCAAGTTTCTTACCTTGCCTCTCTCCCTATTTTGTAAGTGTACTGTTGGCAGTGCTTCACCTATGGAGCTCTTTTTTCTTGTGTGGATCATTGGCAAGAGTGCACCTATTATAGGGGGTACTTATAGGTGGGGATGTAATCGGATTGGATACATACAAATACTGACAGATACTAATACAGATAATATAGGAATAGAAATCAACTTCCTAAATATCTAACTTTAGGAATTTGGATTCGGATATGATGTCGGATACTCAGTGTTCCAAATCGGATTTGAACGAATGTGAACCCTGTAATCGAATACGAATGGATAATATTTATACCATTTATACCCCTACTTGTAGGCGAAAGGGGAGGTAAGTTGGAGCAGGTCAGATTTGCTCTGACCCTCTCAAGTTCTCAAGGCGGGCTGAACCTCCTTTGGCTCTTTTGACTTATAATCCACTACCATTGCATTGTATATGTCCAAGATGTTCTTTGTTGGTCGTTATCGATGCGGTTGGTGGGCCATCCAATTCAAGCGAGGTTCAGTTGATCCCCCATATCAAACAAATGTTAATCCAATGTATCACAATGCATCCTATTGTGTTTCTTTGCATGTTGAGAAAGATTGTGCTGAGAGGGCTCTGGGTCGGGTCGATTGGCCCTCTCTTGCATGGTGGATGGTCCAACACTAAGTTCCCTTGTGCCCTATGATGACCAAAGAACCTCAGGGGGAAAGATGAGGTTCATTGGACATGATCTTGGGTCTATTGAACTTGACAGGGTCAGTCATACCTATAAGCTAGGGTCCGCCAACATACCTCCTATGTCATTCCATGTTTCAATATTCTATTATACTAAAAGGCATACATTTTCATGTGAAATCAGAATTGGCTGAACAAAAAATCAATTCCAACATCTTGAGGAGCTCTTTGCAATGGTCGAATCTAAAAAAAGCTCTTTGCAATGGTGTTGTATCACTTGGCAACTAAGATTGTTTGTTATGGTGACATATTTTGGATTGCATCTCTTGTACGGTTTGCACATATATAGTTGTCTACAAAACACTTTAAAGGACCAAATTGTTGGCGGCTGTTAAGTACCAAAATAACTGCCAACATACTCTACTAGAGTGAAGGATTAGCATTTCTAACACGCATATTTCCCTTGTACGTAAGCACCGAGGGAGGTTATCTCCCCTGTACCTGGGTGTATAGGCTTTGTTCATGCTGTTGTATAACTTGTATTTCTAACTTGATATGTGCAGTGTATGTGAAGTACATTAGAATCTAGATGCTAACTCTTAGTCCTTTCCCTAGTCTAGATGTCCTTGAGGTTATCCCAAGTGTGTGTCACACTACCCTTATCCATTTATCTTACCCCTGTCCTTTGTATATGATTCTATCCATGCTATTGCTATATTCACGACTGCAACAATATTCTTTAACCTCTCACCTTCCTTTAGGAAATACGACACCCTTGGGAATACTCATGGGTGAAGTGCTACAATGGTATATCCGTGCGCTTGCGGATTCATTCGCATCTGCTAGATTACCATAAGGTTGTTCTAGCGGTACTACTAGGAAACTAGTAGTGACATTAAGAAACGCCAACAAACATTTTTTGCGCCGTTGCCGGGGAAGGACCGGTTAAAAGACTTACTTTGCACATGTCTATATGCATAGATAGTAGATCTTTAATCAGGCAGGTTATTGTTCGATATGTCATCTCTATCTTTGATGTTGAAGATAGGTAGTGTATGACTGGTTTCAAATTGCCAACAAATTTCATTGAAGATCCCGAGTAATTGGTGAGAAGGGTACGATCTCGTGTCATTCCTCCTCAGATCACTCTATCGACAATCAAACCAGCTTCTTTTGTGCCATCTACAGAAACTCCTATGGCTTAGAAGACTCTCAACGAGTACTCGGCCCCTTCTACACCACTCTATTTCCGCAAGGTCCTATAGTGGATGTTTGGAATGGGAACATTTAGATCAAGACGGGTCTAATCACGATGGTACAGGCTAGACCGTTACGTGGCAAAGCCAATAAGGACGCGAGCGCCCATCTGAAACAGTTTCAGGAGCTTTGCAGCACCTTCACCATAAGAGGAGTAAGTGAAGACGCTATCCATCTTCGCCTGTGTCACACCCAGATTTTCACAAAACCCGAATGCGGCCATATGTGTGCCCAGGAAGTCCACAGAACACATACAGTGAACAAATATGATAAACAGAGTACAAATGCTCAAAATAAAATAGTTTACATCAGAGTATAACATATATATTTATTACAGCAGAAGTCTATAACTCAACCAGAGCGGAGCCGCAGTCCATAGGGACTCTGACTGGGAGAGCGCAACTCAGAAGTACGGCAGGTCCTCAGGGAACTCAGCAGCAGGCTCATGCTCAGCCCAATCTGTTTACCCATCCGGGATTTTGTTGAATAATGACAAGTGTAAGTAAACAATTACTTAGCAAGTATAGCACGGGTATGAAGGCTCAAAATAGGCTAGCCACGGTTTAACTGCATTAGCATTTTTATTTCATTCTAACATTAACCAGATTACTACAAGGGGATGAAACCTAGTTGGGTAACCTAATTAATAAGGTATAAGTGACATTAATCATAAGTAAACATCATCTTCTAATCAAAAAGGATCCAGGCCGCTCGTGACCCTGAGCAAGGCTATCATGACAGATTTACACTCTGTAGAGGTTTTTCCCTTTACCCACCAGTCCCGTAAAAGTTCATGGAACTTTGAACCCAACCATGCCAAGGTGGCCAAACCTCTCAAACCACACTTCCGAGGTGTGATCGCATAGGGATGCTATGAGGCTTTTCACAAGACACCCTAACAAGACAGTAGCCGCTGCGGTAATACAAGGCGGTGAGACCATAGGCACCGAGATCGACGTACGCCTACGGAGTCACACCAAAGAGGGTCGATGGCGTCCAGAGCACGGGCATCACCCCCATCCATGAGCAACGTGTGGAGTTCCCCATCGCAGGGACTCCCAGCACGGGTCTGGGTCTAACGTGACCTAGCCGACGGATCACCGATCCTCGGTGGAATCCGGAAACACCCCGTACCTTGGCTCCCACAACGTCGTCGGCCCGTCGGTAATCACTGGCAAGCTAGAGACGTACAAGTTACTTGACCAAGACCAGAGCCATAATAGTTCTAGCGGTGGCGACAGGCTCCTGGGTTGCCGCTTTAAGAACCGGACCTTAGGGAGAGACACTGGAGCAAAGCACATAGCACATGCCCCAGTTCCCTAAACCATGTTGCGAAAAAGCAAATTTTATCATTAACATCGAAGTGAACCATTAAGTCAATATTAACAATGAAGTAATAGTGACAGTAGCTGCGCATAGCAAAGATTCTACCCATATGCATAAGCCCAAAGTTATCAAGGTACCGGATATACAAAACTAGGTACAACCTTAATGGGACATCAATTTAGACACATGCGTATGAAAGTAGATGAATATAAAAGGTGTGTGTAGGTAGCAAGGATTGTCTGTGCTATAACTTTCCTTCCTCGAAGTGCTGCTGCTGCTGCGAGTCCTGCTCCAGAAAGTCCTCTGCGAACTCGAAATCCAAAGCTAGCGGCTCACCAACTGGACACGAAGCACCACACAAGCATACACACATACCAATACATGCAAACAAATATAATTCTATTAGAACAGTACACCAAACAGTAGGAACAGTACAAATAAAGGTTTTAGAAAAATTCTACGCTTCACTACGAACATATGAGCGCGTAAATCACACTAATCGGAGCTAAAACGGAAAAGATATGGGTTTTCTAAGTTCTAGGGACCTACTGGCAATTTTTAAAAGTTTCCACGGGCTTATTTTGGAGAAACCAGGGACCTATACGTAATTATGAGTTAAAACTCAGGGGCCTACGTGTAATTCAGTTAACTAAGGACGGTGGGTTCTATATTTAAAAAGTGCAGGGGGCTTTCTATAAAATTCAGGACCTATTTGTAATTACTTTTAAACTGGCTTGGATGGCGGGTTGATTTGACAAGACTTGGGGGGCTCTTTAGATAAAACGCCTCGGTTAACCGGTATGGTAAACTTTGAATGCGGGCTGGGGGCGCTGTGAGCCGTCCGATCAAGATCGGTCGGCTCCAAAGCGTTGGGGGGGGGATGTGGACGTCGGCGGTGGTCAGGAGGGCGGCGCCGCCTGCATACACGGCGGGGGCTCACCGGAGCAAAGCCGATCCGGCGCTCCGGGGCTCCATTGGCGACGGGGGTTGCACAGGGAGGAAGCTGGGGCCATGGCGAGCCTGCACTGCTGGTTCAAGTCGTGGGGGGAAGCGGTGGAAGGGGTGCGCGGCGGTGGACCGTGGCGGTGGAGCTCCGGCGAATGTGTGCGCGCTACTAGGAGGCGAAAGAGAGAGAGCGGGGAGCGGCCAGGAAGGTTCCTTACCGCAGCGCGGAGCCGGCAGGGGCGTCGGGAGGGTCAGAGCGGCAGCGAGTCGGCGAGTCGACGACGGCCGGCGGACATGGGGGCGGCGGCGGTGCTGCGCGAGGCTAGGGGCGCAGGGGGCTCGGGAGTGCTCGGCGATGGCTGGGTGAGGCTAATAGGGGTGCGGGGCTCTGCTTAAATACGGCGTAGGGACGCATCGGTGGTCGGGTTGACCGGGATTTGAGCGCTGGCGGCGCCGGGAGTTACCAAGCGAGGGCGGGACTTTCCAAGCGGTGATTGGCGCTGATATGGAAAGGAGTAGGGGCGGGAAGGTGCGGGGAAGGCGCCCGGGTGGGCCACGGGTGCGGTGTGGGCCGGGACGGCCGAGCGGAGCGGCGGTGAATGTGCGCCGGAGTCGCCCGTCGACGGGCGGGAGGTGGAAGGCGAAACCGACAGGCGGGACCGGGCGGTCAGCGGGAGAGAGAGAGAGAGAGAGAGATAGAGAGAGAGAGAGAGAGGAGGCGCTAGGGAAAGAGTTGGGGGGTGCAAGAGTGGACCAGGGGGGAAGCTTAGGGAGCAAAAGTGACCTCAGCTTGAATTAACTTTTCTAGGGCTCAAACAAATGCAAATTAAATTCGAATTTAACAAAATTTAAATTCCAACTTAATTTGCCCACAATCAAAACACAGTGCAGCAACATGAATGCAATAAAAATATTTCTACAACTTATATTTGATTTTAATATTCATAAATAATTCAATTAACTTATATTAAATATGAACAATTAAAATAAAAGCCAATTAATTACTAAAAATTTTAAATGGGCCATTTTTGGGTGTTACAAACCTACCCCCTTAAGATGAATCTCGTGCTCGAGATTCGGATGTGGAAGCGAAGAGTTGTGGATATTCGGTCTTGATATCCTCTTCTCTTTCCCAAGTTGCTTCGTCCTCCGAGTGTTGGTTCCATTGCACCTTGCACATTCGGATGACCTCGTTTCTGGTTACTCTCTCCGACCTTTCCAAAGTCTGGACTGGGTACTCCTCGTAGGTGAGATCTTCCTGTACATTCAACTCATCTATCGGGATCTGCTCCTCAGATACCCACAAGCACTTCTTCAACTGGGATACGTGGAACACATCATGCACTTCGGTCAGTCTCTCAGGTAGCTGTAGCCGGTAAGCCACTTCACCCATTCGTTCCACTACTTTGAATGGCCCGATGTACCGAGGTGCTAGCTTGCCTTTGACATTGAACCTTTTAACGCCTCGCATCGGTGACACCTTGAGATACACAAAGTCGTCGACTTTGAAGGTGAGATCCCTCCTTCTGACATCGGCATAGCTTTTCTGCCGTGACTGTGCCACTTTCAAGTTCTGCCGAATCACTTGCACTTGTCGATCTGCTTCTCTCAGTATCTCTGGACTAAAAACTTGACTTTCTCCAGTCTGGTTCTAGAATAGTGGAGTCCTACACTTCCTGCCATACAATGCTTCGAATGGTACGAGAATTCTGCATAGGGCAAACTTTTGTCCCAACTGACACCGTACTGCAGAGCACATGCTCTCAACATGTCTTCCAGAATCTGGTTGGTCCGTTCCGTCTGTCCATCTGTCTACGGGTGATAAGCCAAACTAAAATGCAGTTTAGTATCCATAGACTCATGTAGCTTCTGCGAGAGGTGTGATGTGAACTGAGTACCACGGTCAGACACTATCCGCTTTGGCACTCCATGCAGGCACACAATCCTTTCCATATATAGCTCTGCTAGTCTGGCTCCCGTGTAGGTGGTCTTTACTGGATGAAAGTGTGCCACTTTTGTCAAGCGGTCCACAATCACCCAAATGGAGTCAAATCCACGCTGTGTGTGGGGTAGACCTGTTATGAAGTCCATACCAACTTCTTCCCATTTCCATTCCGGTATCTTCAAGGGCTGGAGTAATCCACATAGTGCCACATGAGTTGGGCCTTAACTCTTTGACAAGTGTCACATAGTGCCACATGTGTCGCCACATCACGCTTGAATCCGTACCACCAGAATATTTCCTTCATGTCTTGGTACATCTTGGTGCTTCCTGGGTGTATCGAGTATGCCAAATCATGCGCCTCTCTTAGGATCGTGTCCTTGACCTGCGCTATATCGGGCACACATATCCTCTTCCCATTCCACAATGTTCCTTGTTCATCCACTTGGAAGCCAGGGGCTTTTTCTAGGGCAACATTCTCCACAATCTCCTTGATCTTTTCATCACCTAGTTGACCCCTCCAGATCTCCTGTTCAGGAGTCGGTTCTACTGTCATCTCTGTGATGCTAGTCACGAACCCCAGACTCATCTTCTCAAATTCCCGGCTGAGTTCTTCAGGCAGACAATGGCCGGTAATTTTGTTCCTACTCAGGGCATCTGCCACCAAATTAGCCTTCCCCGGGTGGTAGTGGATCTCCAGATCATAGTCCTTGATCAACTCCAACCATCGGCGTTGCCTCATATTCAGCTCTGACTGAGTGAAGACATACTTCACGCTCTTATGATCGGTGTAGATGTCACACTTGTGTCCAATCAAGTAATGCCTCCAAATCTTTAGGGCATGCACTACAGCTGCCAACTCTAGATCATGTGTTGGATAATTCTGCTCATGCTTCCGCAACTGTCTTGATGCATATGCCACGACTCTCCCTTCCTGCATAAGTACACACCCCAATCCTAGACGGGATGCATTGCAGTAGATGGAGAAGCTCTTGGCTATGTCAGGCAGCACTAGCACGGGTGCTGTAGTCAACTTTTTCTTCAACTCCTCAAAGCTGGTCTGGCACTCATCTGTCCAGGTAAACTTGGCATTTTTCTCCAATAACGCCGTCATGGGTTTAGCAATCTTGGAGAATCCTTCGATGAACCATCGATAATATCCAGCCATCCCAAGGAAACTCCTGATCTCGCTGACATCCCGAGGCGGGTTCTAGCTCAACACATCATTAACCTTCTTCGGGTCAACTGCCACTCCTCCATTGGACAACACGTGGCCCAAGAATGCTACTTCCTTCAACCAGAACTCACACTTGCTCAATTTGGCATATAGATGATGTTCCTGGAATCTCTGCATCACCATCCTCAAATGCTCTTCATGTTCCCCTTCATTCTTGGAGAAGACCAGTATGTCATCAATGAACACCACCACAAACTTGTCCAGGTAGTCCATGAAGATGATATTCATCAGGTACATGAAGTATGCTGGAGCATTGGTTCGTCCAAAGGACATGACTGTGAACTCATATAGCCCATACCGAGTGGTGAAGGACGTCTTGGGTATGACGGATGGTCGGATCCTCATCTGGTGGTAGCCCGATCGAAGATCTATCTTGGATAACACACAAGCTCCCTTCAACTGATTGAACAGATCATCAATCCTTGGCAAGGGATACTTGTTCTTGATAGTCACTTCATTGAGGGCTCGATAGTCCACGCACATCCTCTGCGTACCATCCTTCTTGTCCACGAACAACACTGGTGCTCCCCATGGTGAAGAACTAGGACGAATATACCCCTGTCTCTTATACACATCTAATTCTTCCTTAAGTTTCTCCAGTTCCTTCACTCCCATCCTATATGGCCTTTTAGCTATAGGTGCAGTGCCAGGTTTTAGTTCAATAACGAATTCATCTTCGCGTTCTGGGGGCATACCTAGAAATTCCTCTGGAAACACATCCAGAAACTCGCACACCACTCGGATGTTCTCTGGTATTGCACCCTCAGCTTGGTTGACTTGACCGTGCTCTGAAAGACTGGCTACTTGATATTCCACCTTCTCACTGGTCTTCGTTGTCAGTTGCACGGCTCTCTTGGCACATTAGATTAGTGCATCGTATTTGGCTAACCAACTCATACCCAGAATTAAGTCGAAGCCAATAGATTCCAAGACTATCGGTCGCACCTCAAAGTCTACCCCCCTTATTGTGATGGTGATATGGGGGCAACACAAGGTAGCTCACTGTTCCCCCTGGTGAGCTAACTAGCATAGCACTTATCATGGGTTGCAGGGCTATTAAGTTCTTTTTCACAAAGGCAGCAGATATGAAAGCATGCGAAGCTCCAGAATCGAACAAAACAGTTGCAGGGGTCGAGTTGACGAGGAACGTACCCACAACCACATCGGTAGCTCCCTCTGCAGTTTCAGCACCCATGTGGTTGACTTTGCCCCTGACGGGGTTCTGTGGACCTCTGCCTGCTTGTGCCTGTGGCTGGTTCCCATTCTGCCCAACTCTCTAGGGGTTGTTCTAGCCTGCAGCGTTCTGAGCCTTCTTGGGACAGACATTGGCGTAGTGACTCTGCTCACCACAGTGGTAGCACGCCCTTGGGCCCACCGGTACATTGTTGGCATTGTTGGGGCGCTGGATAGGCCATTGTTGTACCTGGTTGCGCTGAGCTGGGGTATTCTGCAACTGGTTCTGGACGCGTTGTTGCTGCAGTACCTAAGAGTACTAGGGACGCTGCTGGTACTGGCCACGGTTGAAGCGGGGGCGGTTGTTGCTCCCAGTCTTCTGGCCCAGGAACTTCCGCTTCTTCTCCTCCATCTCTCGGCGCTTGTGTTCCAGCATCAGAGCACCATCCACCAGTTTCTGGAAGTTGGGAAACCTGGTGCACATTAACTGGTACTGCAGGGCATCCTGCAAGCCGTCACAGAACCTGGACTGCTTCTTCTTGTCGGTGTCCACGTCCTCCGGAGCATAGCGGGCGAGCTCAATGAACTTGTCACGATAAGCTGTGATGCTCATCCCTTCCTGCTTCAGTGCCAGGAACTCCTTCTTCTTCAAAGTCATCAAGGCTTCAGGCACATGGTGTGAGCGGAAGCTGTCATGGAACTCCTGCCAAGTGATCTGAGTCCGATCAGGGTGGCGTACTGATAGGAATCCCACAAGTCCAAGGCTGGTCCCTGAAGCTGTCCTCCTGCGTACAACACCTTCTCCCGGTCGTTGCACTGAGCAATGTCGACTTGTCGCTCCACTGACTTGAGCCAATCCACTGCATGTAGGGGATCGGTTGCTTTGCTGAAGGTGGGCGGGCGTCCCTTCAGAAATTCACCCCTCTTGTCACGGGGTGGCATGTTGTGCTGCGGCAGATTCTGCTGGTTCTACTGCATCATGACCATCGTTTCAACCATCTGTTGCATCAGCTGGGTCTGTGTGAGCATTATCTGCTCAATGGTGGGGGTGGTGGTGGCAGTCCACTGGCACTGGCGTTGCTCCTTGTGTTCACCATCTATCATCAACAAGAGATTCCCATAAATTTTATTGGTCAAAAACAAGTAACTCAGGTTTGGAACGGAAGTACTTGAGAACATTGAACTGGTTATGATAGAGCATAAGATAGATAAAGAGCAAGTCAAGCAAATAATCCCTTCTATGTATTCAATAACATCCTTATGCCTTAACCAAAATCTAGATGGTAGTAGACTTGCATCTACGCCCATCACAATCATTACAAAAATCCAACTCATACATAAGCATAATGATAATCAAACCAAACATTGAAAGACAAGGTTCACACTGACTTGACTCACTGGTTTTTGACACTACTATAAAGAAAAACGATGACTAATCGATCTTATTACAGACTCATGGTAAACTCCTAAGGACCCTGCTGGATGGTGGTGCTGGCGGCGGCAGATCCGAAGCGGTGCCTCTTGCGAGGCGGTGACTCTGCACGGTAGTCTGGGCTACGTGGCGGTGGTGCTCCCATCATCTGGTCCAGCTGCTCCAACTCCTGCTGGGTCCCTCTATCTACTGGAACTTCTTTAAGTAGCTGGTTTAAGTCCAGATCATCTGTTGTTCCAGCATCTTTCTCTATGTCCACCTCCATAGAAGCAGATGACTCCACTTCAGCTCTAGCCTCGATGGTGCAAGCTGTCTCCCCACTCCTCCTGCGGGGGTACCACCTATCTGGCCCGTCCTGGATCTCTGCCCAGAACCTGTCCGTGTAGTAGTAGAGCGCACGGCGAGCAACATCTGCTATCCCTGCCTCCTGGGTGGATCTTTCACTGGAGGCGTAGTGGATCGACCTCGTCCTGGCAGCTCTGGCTTCGTGGTCAGCTGTACGGATCCTCAGGGTAGTACTACAGAAGGTGAGGAAGCGGGGGTGCGTCCACCTCTCATTGTGGTACTCCATGCCCACGTTGCATGTGCCGTAGTGGTAGCGGAGTATCTGCCTCAGGCGCCAGTGGTAGAAGTTGTCTCCAGCATCAGTGACAAAGTCCTCCACGGTCCACCTCGGTGCTGCCGGTGCTGGTGCAGGCTGCTGGGGTGCTGGGGGCTCCTCAGGTTCATCACCCTCGGCATCTGACGGATCATCACCACCGTATTCATCATTATCATCATCACTGTCATCACCATCTGGGTCTCTGGTAGCATTCCCAACACCTGGCTGAACTGGCTCAGGCTGCTCCTCTGGCTCATCAGCGGGCTCCATCTCCTCGTCCTCGGGCTCTCCCTACTGCTGCTCCGCCTCTTATTCTTCCTGCCTCAGACGCTCCTCCTCTTGCATCTCTTCCCACTCTTGGAAAGCATCCTGGTAGGGGGCGCTAAAGTCCATCTCCGGAACACGGGGCGGAAGGTAGCCACAGGTGGACTTGCGGGCGGTCAGCTTCGTGCGAGCCATCTACTGCAGAGAGAAGATAAAGAAAAATTTTAGAAAAACTTTGCAAAGGACTGGGGTAGAGGAGACACTGAACACTATTTTGCAAAACTCAACACTTTTATAAGTAAAATAGTGAAGACTAAAATTAGCTATGACCGACCGTTCTATCTAGGCTGCGATCCTACAGTCAGCACGGCTCTGATACCAATCTGTCAAACCCGGATTTTCACAAAAACCGAATGCAGCCATATGTGTGCCCAGGAAGTCCACAGAACACATACAACAAACAAATATGATAAACAGAGTACAAATGCTCGAAATAAAATAGTTTACATCAGAGTATAACATAAATATTTATTACAGCGGAAGTTTATAACTCTCAACTAGAGCGGAGCCGCAGTCCACAGGGACTCTGACTCGGAGAGCGCAACTCAGAAGTACGGCAGGTCCTCAGGGAACTCAAGAGCAGTCTCATGCGCAGCCCAATCTATTTACCCATCCGGGATTTTGTTGAATAATGACATGTGTAAGTAAACAATTACTTAGCAAGTATAGCATGGGTATGAAGGCTCAAAATAGGCTAGACACGGTTTAATTACATTAGCATATTTACTCGGTTCATTTTAACATTAACCAAATTACTACAAGTGGATGAAACCCAGTTGTAACCCAATTAATAAGGTATAAGTGACATTAATCATAACTAAACAACATCTTCTAATCAAAAAGGCTCTAGGCCGCTCGTGACCCTGAGCAAGGCTATCATGATAGATTTACACTCTGCAGAGGTTTCGCCCTTTACCCACCAGTCGCATAAAAGTTCATGGAACTTTGAACCCAACCATGCCGATGTGGCCAAACTTCTCAAACCACACTTCCGAGGTGTGATCGCATAGGGACGCTACGAGGCTTTTCACAAGACACCCTAACAAGACAGTAGCCGCTGCGGTAATACAAGGCGGTGAGACCATAGGCACCGAGATCGACGTACGCCTACGGAGTCACACCAAAGGGGGGTCGATAGCATCCAGAGCACGGGCATCACACCCATCCATGTGCAACGTGTGGAGTTCCCCATCGGAGGGACTCCCAGCATGGGACTGGGTCTAACGTGACCTAGCCAACGGATCACCTGTCCTCGGTGGAATCCGAAAACACCCCGTACCTTGCCTGCCACAACGCCATCAGCCCGTCGGTAACCACTGGCAAGCTAGAGACGTACAAGTTACTTGACCAAGACCAGAGCCATAATAGTTCAAGCAGTGGCGACAGGCTCCTGGGTTGCCGCTTTAAGGACCGGACCTTAGGGAGAGACACTGGAGCAAAGCACACACCACATGCCCCAGTTCCCTAAACCATGTTGCTAAAAAGCAAATTTTATCATTAACATCGAAGTGAACCATTAAGTCAATATTAACAATGAAGTAATAGTGACAGTAGCTGCGCATAGCAAAGA
>OAMR01000268.1:1358586-1373317 GCA_900205405.1 Echinochloa crus-galli | reverse complement strand
AAATCAATTCAAATTTGAGTCCAATTCAACAGGTTGAAGTGGTTTGAGCTCGATTGGGGATGGTTTTGGAGTTTCGTTTGTGTCAAGCTCAATCGGAGGATGTGTTTCCTCTTCTTCCGAGAAAAACGGGAGATCTTCTTCTGGAATAGGCTGTAAGAGTGGGATCCATATGGATGGTGGGTGGTGGTGGGATACACGGACAACTTGGGTTCGGAATCAGAACAGCTACCGTTCCCCGGCAACGGCGCCAGAAAGCTTGTTGGCACTCCTTACGGCCTACAGATAAATCCGCAAGCGGACGGATACCGATGTAGCTTTCACCCGGGAGTATTCCAAGGTATCGATTTCCACGGAGAACGAGAAGTGGACTGATTCTAAACTAAGTTGTCCTAGGTAGATGGAATGGAGTGAATGGTATGGATGAGGTGGATGACAACAACAAAGAGAGAAGAGGAGTGATAGGAGGGTAGAGAGGGTACGAGTCTGGTAGAGGTATTCTACTGATTGATCGAGCAGATCAGAGGATACAGATAGATACTTGCTTCGGGACAAGGGAACCGGTGGACACACAGAAAGGGATGAGAAGGGGTGCCACTATTTCCCAACTGGGGAATCCTACGGACCGGAACTAACGTGATGGGCTACAAAGACCGGAAGGGCTGTCACCACCTTATGGCTACCACCTCCGTTGCGATGGGAATAAACTAAGTTAGTCTCAAGTATAGGCACCACGCCTACACTAGTCAACTAATACTTATCTCCTATAGAAAGATAAGCACCCAAGCTAAGCAACCAGTATACAGTTATACCAATCAACTAAGCATTGAACGAAGAACCAGCAAGCATATAAAAGTAAGAACTGAATGCTCAATTAATCAGAGAGAGATACAAGAGTTACTAGACACGACCCGGATGTTACTCGAAGTGAAGCCGTATCCGTAGAGGTACAGCGGGAAGAGGGGCCGACACTTCGGCTCCTCTTCGGGACGCTCACCTCTCCTCTCTCCCTATCTCTACTGATACAAGTGGAGAACTAACAGTGCTTCGCCTGCACTCTACTCTTGTGTTGTGTGTCTTGCAGGTGACCAGGGGTCTCAATTTATAGTGGCCCGGGTCGGTGGCGGAGTGGAGCAGCGGCCAAGGCAGCTCAAGGCGGCTCCGGGCCGTTCGGCCGAAGTGACTGGTTCGGCCGAACCGATGTGTTCGGCCGAACGGGCACGTGGCACCGCCTTGGTGCGGAGGCGGTTGCTGAGGCGGTGGACTTCTGGGGGCGGTTCGGCCGAAGTGGGCCGTTCGGCCAAACGGGCCCTGTGGCCTGGCAGCGCTCCCCCGTGCAACCTCTGCCTTATGGGCCCTCCTGGCTAGTTCCTGGTACTTGGCTTCGAGTTGGACCGGCCCCGGACGAGGTGGCGGTCATCTATGTGTCATCCTGGTCGCTGCTTGAGTGTCGGTGACGTGGATGGCTTCCCGATTTCGTATACGGCTAAGGGGGGTAATGGACGGCGGGAATGGCGGGGCTCGCCTCGCAGCTGGCAGCGGAGCTGATTGCCGGTAAAAGTAGCGGCAGAGGTGGCACGGGGAAGTGGAGCGGTGATCGGTGGGCCCTGTGTAGCAACGTGTGGGCCACGGGTGGTTTTTTTCTGGCTGGGTTCCCTAGAGTCTCAAATTTTTTTTCATCGAAGTACGACCGCCAACAGTAGTTATATTATATTTTCCTTTTTCAAAAATTTGGATTTCCAATCATTTGACCTTTTCTCATTGCATATTTGAATTTTCCAAGCCACCATTTGCATGTTGGAATTATTTCTAGCCTTTTTCTAAATTTCTATAAACGATTTCTAGGTTTGAATTTGTTTGAAAATATTTTGAGCATTTCTGGAGCAAACTTTGGTACATGAACTAGGGCATGACATCATGTAACCGTTAAAGGGGCTGTGGGCCAAATGGGGGCCAGGTGGGCCCGATTGGTGGGTCGGCCGAAGGAACAGTTCGGCCGAACCAACCCAACGGCTGTTGGGTCCCACCTTCCTCCAATGGCTAGTAGCCGTTGAGAGTTGTCTCCCCCAATGATGCACTGGCCAATTGCGCTATAAATAGAGCCCGAGAGGGGGACAATCTTCATCCATTCACACATTTTGCTCACTTACTCCTTCTCAACTCTTTGCTCTCGTGTTTTCATTGGAGTTTTGCTCAAGTTCAAGTGCAAGAAAGCTCTCTCTCTCTCTCTCTCTCTTTGCTGCAATAAAGTGCCAAGTTTGGTAGAGCAACACGGGTACGTATTCCATTTGGTTTCACTAACCTATCAAAAGTTGCTCGTTGTTGTGTTCAATTGTTGGCAAGCATGAATTCATTCCGCCGGAAGGCTGCCGGAGCTCTTAGGAAGGTGATGGGGGCAGGCTCATCCCGTTCACGGGGTAGTGCTGGTTCCTTTCACCGTTCCGAACCAACTACGGAGGCCACAACCATGGATTACAACAAATAGCAAGCTGAAGAACAAAACCCGGGGGTGTATCCCATGGATATGCCCTTCATGGAATTGTGTGATGATTGTGAGAGGCAAGCCTACGCCCTCCTGAAGGACCGAGACTTCGCCCACACCAAGGACTTTGACTCAGACCTTATGGAAAGCATAGCTTGCCGATTGTATTACATTCCGATTCTTTAGGTCGACGTACCACCTTGCTTGGAAGGATTTACGACGGGTAGGCGTCGCTCGACCTCCTTTCGAAGGAGCGACGACGTCGCCCAGCAGCTGAGCGAGCTCAACATTCGCACCGGCAACCTAGAGGAAGCCGTGCACGAGCACACGTAGTCTTCCCAGGACTGGCAGCGGATGACCAGCGACCGACTCAACATCATGTATCATGCACAGCAGCAGTACCAGGAACAGATGATGGCCTACTGGCGCTCTGAGGGGTACAGCCCTTGACCGCAGCAATAGCCAGATTCTAGCTTGGGGGAGGACACCAGAGAGAAGGTAACGTGTATCTTTTATTGCTTTCAGAATCTTGCATGATATACAAAAAAACTAAAAACTTAAAAAGACCAAAAATATTTACTGCTTTCCTGTGCGCAGTTAGAATGTTTATCCTTCATGGCTGAAATGATGAATAGTTGCTCTGTTCATTCTTTCCATATGCCTTTATACAACTTAGTATCCTACCTAAGTCTTGAGCTCGTTGGCTTGCTTGATCAAACCTTAGCTTGAAACTTGTGGGTAGCGATAGCCTGATCCATGCCTAGGTTGTTGTGAGGTGTGATATGGTAGAATAGAGCACTATGATCTTGTCTATGTGAAACTTGATATCCGAAGTTTTTCTTTTCGAAAACTTAAAATTGCTAAGTTCCTCAACGATGAGAAATTCCTATCCAAGGCCATATGTTGATCCTATGTTATAGCCTCCACATATCCTACCTATTCTGTCATTAAGCTTTGTCAAATTTTGTGACTCTTAGCGAGAAGTTTGTCATACTCCCATGATCAAGAATCACATACACCCACATATACCACATATGCTAAACTTGTATCCAGAAGTTATGCACCCATCTATCCATCCATTCCACGGCATAAGAAAGCTCCATAACGTTTCGTGATCTCTCTCTCCGAAGTACCTTGAAAGAAGAGACTTGGGCTATGCAAAAAGAAATAAAATAAAAGATGCATACCCAAAGAAGGTATGCCAGATGCCCTAACAAGCATGTCATTCAGAAAAAAAAGATAGCCCAAGTCTCCAAAAGAAAGAAACAAGGAGAGAAAGATCATTCAAAAAGGAGTTCCATATATCCACCATATCCATCCACCATCCACACACTTGCACATTCTTGATCAAAGTGTATGACTTGCTTCCCTAAAGGATCCGGTCTTTTGACTCAACAACATATGAGAGACATGAGTGCTTTCCTTTCACTACCTACATCTCCACATAAAGCTTATTAGGAGTAGGTTGCGAAAAGAAAGGCAACCTAAAGCCCTGGTGAGGAAACATACACAATTGAGCGATCCGAGAGAATCGTTTGACGAACTTGTTTTTCTTTTAAAAAATTTTGCAAAACCTATGGATTGATTATTGATCAAGAATGAGTAAATGGTGTTATATATAATTGTTCCACCTCTCAACCGCCCAAGGCAGGTGAAGCTACATGCCCCACAAAAGTAAAGCGAAGGTGAGATCAATGCCAACTTACTTAATTCTTGGTAGAGTACTTTGTTGTAGATTGGGCATACTTGAGGATAAAACATTGTAGCAACTCCTGATCGGTCATAAACCTAAGTCCAAGTGCTTTCTCAAGAGGAGCAACAGGCTAGCTTGGGGGAATTGTTGGCGACTGTTAAGTACCGAAATAACCGCCAACATTCTCTACTAAAGTAAAGGATTAGAATTTATATCATGCATATTTCCCTTTGAATAATGTAGTTCCACATGTCCTTGGAGAATATTTGGTTGTAGGTGATTTGCTGGAGAAAATAAAGGAGAATCCACCTCATGGATCGAAGTGACAACATCTCGACGAATCAAAAGCCGCCACGCCTGCAATACACGGATTGAAGGGCCCACAACTATCCAAACCGCCTCAATTAGGTGCATGCACATCACAACAACACTCAGGACCCACCTGTCAGCTACCTGGAGAAAGCACAGGACCAGAGGCGCCAGGACGGGTTCGTTCGGCCAAACCGACCTTGGCCCCGATGATTCTGGACTTCCTCGTGTCACTCTCTTGTGCGATCCTGAAGGTCGGTTGCCCGTGGATGCTTGGAATATTCACTCAAGATGCTGCCTCTTGGAGCCTATAAATATGAGGGAGGGGGCTCCAAATGAAGACACACAACACTTGGGCAATTCACTCTCTTCCTTAGGCTCTAGTCTCTGTGGAGTAGGCTAGAGTAGCTCTATTCAGGTTCCAGGTCTCCTTGGAGCTAGGGTAAGGCTATTGTATCTCTTAGTTCTAGGGTGACTTTATTCTATTTTCGATATTTATCTTCCTTATACAATGTTTGTCTTGGTCATGATATGATTGAGCTGTGTTCGTGGTCTTGCTATCATGATATGAAGGCTTATATGCTTGTTTAGTCTTATACCCTTGCATAGGTAGCATAGAAATGAGTGCCCTTACTCATACTAGACTTTGCTCTAGTTCAATTAGAGTATGGTTACATATCTTGCATATCTCCATGATCAATGCCACGGTATGGGTTCACCAGCTATTCTTATAATAGTGACATCGATCCAAGTCTCAATAGTCCGGAACGTCGATATGTTGTGAACAATGTGAGCATGGGGCTCGGGTTGGAATCAATGGTAGATTATGAGTGTTCCCCATGGTTTGGCCGAGGTAGGCCGCGGGTGGTGACAGCCCCATTGGACCCTTTGAAATCTCCCACATTCGGGTTCACTGTAGGAGTTCTAAAATGAGTAACAACCTTGTTGTACATAAGCAACGAGGGAGGTTATCTCCCCTGTACCTCGGTGCATAGGCTTCGTTCATGCTGTTGTATAACTTGTATCTCTAACTTCATTTGTGTAGTGTATGTGAAGTACATTAGAACCTAGATGCTAACTCTTAGTCCTTTCCCTAGCCTAGATGTCCTTGAGGTGATCCCAAGTGTGTGTCACACTACCCTTATCCATTTATCTTACCCCCGTCCTTTGTATATGATTCTATCCATGCTATTGCCATATTCATGACTGCAACAGTATTCTTTAACCTCCCACCTTCCTTTGGGAAATACGATACCCTTGGGAATACTCATGGGTGAAGTGCTACAATGGTATATACGTGCGCTTGCGGATTCATTCGCCGCTACTAGAATCAGCTAGTTTCCCTATAGTTTACTTCTTTCCCTAGGACATATTGATGCTTTCTAGAGAAAATTAGTTTCCCTACCGTGGTATCTCAGAACTGTAGGGAACATCATATTTCCCTACGAATCTCATGTTTTTCTACGAACAACTGAGGAAATGGTGTCAGATTGTACCGTGAAAAATTCCATGGTGGCATGTATCCCTAAAATGGCCTATCAATCCGTAGGGAAAACGATTCACAGACTAAAATGTTCACTGTCCGCCAAAAAATTTGGCCGGCTATTTTAAACTGGAAGTACTCATTCTTTTTACTACATCCTCTCATCGTCTCTCTCTGTTTTCTCTTATCTCCTTAGATCCTGTCGGGGTGGAGTACCACGGTGGGGCTCCGGCAAGCTCGCGCGGTGACCCTTGTGGCTTCGGTAGTCCGGCGATGCCGTGGCGTGACCTCGTGGGACAGCGGCGTTCTGGCCTTCTAGATGAAGCCGAGTGGGAAATTCCGGTGGCTGGAGCCACAGATCCGGCGGAGCATGCAGTGCGTCGCGCAGGGGGCTCCTTCTCGTCGACATGCCTAGGTACGCCTACTTCACCAGTGATGTTGCCAACCATTGCAAGAAAGGGGAACATCACATTTTCAATGTGCTTTCCATTGTCCAGCCATGGGCGAGTTGGGCGTTGTGACGCCCTTTCCCAGCGTCTCCCTCCGCATCGATTGTTTTTTTGTGATTGTTTTTCTTCCCTATGGTTCGTGTATTCCACTGGCTACGGAATTATGGATTTGTGTTCACGAATTTGATTTTTCTTTTCTTTTTGTTGATTAGCCTGATTTACTCTAGGATTTCTCAACCAAAGAGGGAGATGCAGAGGCTACGATACGCACGAGCGGCCAGGCGGCAGCTTCAGTGCGCATTGGCGAGAGCAATGGCCAAAGCGGCGGCGACGTCACGCGTCAGCTTTGAGAGTAGCAAGGGATGGCTTGCGGCAGCGGCACATGCGCCAAGGCACCCATGGGCGGCGGCTTCAGTGTGCATCGGCGAGAACAATGGGCGGCAGCTTGCTGCAGTAGCATGGGCGCACGGTACCAGTGGCCCGCGGCAGCTCGTGGACGGCGGGAATGGCGGGGCTCGCCTCGCAGCTGGCAGCGGAGCTGATTGCCGGTAAAAGTAGCGGCAGAGGTGGCACGGGGAAGTGGAGCGGTGATCGGTGGGCCCTGTGTAGCAACGTGTGGGCCACGGGTGGTTTTTTTCTGGCTGGGTTCCCTAGAGTCTCAAATTTTTTTTCATCGAAGCCGTAGGGCACTATTGGATTTCGCGTTGAAATTTTCCCTATAAACTTTTCCCTACCGTATTCTGGGTATTTCCCTAGGGTTTCGATTTTAGGGAAACAAACAGATTCCAGTAGTGCGCATTTGTTAGATTACCATAAGGCTCTTCTAGCCGTATTTATTGGATTAAAACTAATAATGCATAAAACCATATCTATACCCTTATTTACCAAGCAGTGACGGTCAAAATTTTAAAATAAGGGCCACCGATACCCCCAAGCTTAAATATTTGCTCGTCCTTGAGTAAAGCTAAACTTAGGTCCAGTGGATTAGGAGTTGCCTCAATATTACCTCCTTCCATGTATGAAGTGTAAAATCCAACACTTCTCTTAATATGACTTAAATAAGCTGGCAAAAGTGTACCCAACCATTTCACTCATAAGTGCAGAATTTTTTGTATTCTTACCTTGTTTACATTATGATTGTTTGTTTTGCCATTGTAACCTTGGTGGTTTGTTCGTTTGGTAGGAGGATGTCCATGCAAGTGAATGGACTAGCCAATCCACGTCTAGACTTTGTCGATCTGTAAGATGATTATTATGACATGGAGGAAGGGGAGGAAAATGGCATGGAGGAGATACGAAAATCCAAGTCGGCTTGGATGCAAGACAACAGACATAGCCATGCGCATCATAATGGTAGGTTTGTGTGCCCTTACTGTTACCTTGCTCACTAGAGGTGGTGTATTTGTTATAAACGATCAAAACAATAAGATCAAACCACAAAGGGGACACGATATTTAACATGGAAAACCCTCCCAATGTGGAAGGGAAAAACCACGAGCGCCGGCAAGCAAAACTTTACTATATCGGGTGTGTGTTTACAATACCTATTGGCGGCTTACAAGAGGATGATTATTCATCAAGGAGGAATGCTCTATTATATAGGTGGCTCACGCGCCCGTGCTTGGTTGCATTGCCGAGGTGGGACTAAACTATGCGCTCCTAAGAGAAACCGCAGCGCCGCTGCGCTCCGGCCTTTTCTTGTGCAATGAATTTGGATCACATCACAACAAACTCCACCTTGAGACAAATTTCTTCTTGTAGCATATATCAAATCATCACCTGAACACAATAAAGAACAAAACTTCTAGCGCCCAATAGCCACTTGGGCTAAGCTATCAAGCCAACTAAGCTTGAGCAAAGCTCAAACTTAGCAACAGGAACTGGCTTTGTCATCATATCAGCAGGATTATCATGAATACTGATCTTGCATACTTTCAATTTACCCTGTGCAATAACATCACGGACATAATGGTACTTGACATCAATATGCTTAGTTCTCTCATGGAACATTTGATCTTTAGTGAGACATATAGTACTTTGACTGTCACAGAATAGATCAATACAAGAATCAACTCCACAAAGCTCAGCAAACAAACCTTTCAGCCAAATTGACTCCTTACACGCTTCAGCAATAGCCATATATTCTGCTTCTATGGTAGACAAAGCAACAACAAGCTACAAAACAGCCTTCCAACTCACAGCACAGCTGCCAACAGTGAACACATAACCTGTGAGCGACCTTCATCTGTCCAAATCAGCAGCATAATCTGAATCCACATAACCAATAAGTCCCTGATCAGTTCTTCCAAACTTCAAACAAGAATCTGTTGTTCCTTTGAGGTACCTGAAAATCCACTGAACCGCCTTCCAGTGTTGTTTATGAGGATTGAACATGTATCTGCTAACCAAACTCATAGCATATGATAAATCTGGGCGAGAGCAAACCATGGCATACATCAAAGAACCAACAATACTAGAATAAGGAACTTTTGACATGTACTCAACATCCTCAACTGTACTAGCACACTGTTCAGCTGATAATTTAAAATGCGGTGCAATAGGAGTACTAACTGGCTTTGCATCATGCATACTAAATCGATGAAGAACCTTGTTAATGTAACCATTCTGACTAAGAAATAATAAACCAACTTTTCGGTCTCTAGTAATTTCCATACCTAGAATCTTCTTAGCAGCACCAAGATCCTTAATGTCGAACTCACTACTCAACAATTTCTTCAATGTAGTGATTTCTTTATTGCTCTTGGCAGCAATCAGCATATCATCAACATATAAGAGCAGGTATATAGGTATTCCATTGGCAAGCTTGATGCAAACACAACTATCATATTTAGACCTCGTAAAGCCATGTGACAACATAAATGAATCAAACCTCTTATACCACTGACAAGGGGATTGCTTCAAACCATACAACGATCTTTTCAACTTGCAAACATAATTCTCCTTGCCAGGCACTATGAACCCTTCAGGTGGGTTGTTGACACCTCTTACGATCCAATATCAGGTTTGTGAATCCCACTACTAGTGCAAGGAGTGTTCCAATGTTTTTTCTTATGGCTCAGTAAAATAAATAAATATTCTGCAAGCGCACAGAGTTACTACTATAGCACTTCACCAGGGAGTAATCCGAGGTATCGTAATTTATATTTCCACAGGGAAGCTTTGGCAAGAGTACTAGCAAACAGATATTCGAGACTATCAGAGAAGGGTACACTACTAACAAGATAGGGGATAATGGTATTTGATAAGAGTGGATATATCGTGACACACAGCTCAAGGGTGGCTTGGAAAAGAAAGAGAAGGATTAGCTAGCTGGGAGGACAACGGGAAGAGAAATAGGATTCCTAGGTACCTTGTCTATCTGGGTCACTCGGGGTTAGAGATACAGGAGTTGAGAGATCAGCTCTAAGAGGTCAAGGTTAACTCTATTATCTTAACATCGGGAAATGGAACCCACAACACGCAGAAAAGGATGAGACGGCGTGTTGCCAATAACCGTTGGAGGCTCCTATAGGCCGGGACTAACGTGATGGGCTGCGAAGACCGTATAGGGTTGTCACCACCTAATAGCTACCACCTCCATTGCAACGGGAACAATCCAAGGCTACTGTCTAGTCTAGGAACCACTCCTACACTATCCAACAACTACTTACTCTGCTAGCAAGAGCAAGCAACCCTATCAATACCCAGTGACAGTCCACCAGTAATATTGAACAGAATCGATGTACCAGTTAAGACAAAGACTTAAACGGGATCCAGAAGAACAAGAACTACAACCCACAATAGTCTAAACACGAAATACTTGCAACTAAAATAAAGTAGAGGCGAGATATAAATAACTCAAACAAGATGACAAAGATAAACTATATTGATAATTCAAAGTCTTACAGAAAGGAAAAAGGGAAAGATACAAGAGCTAATACCAGAGCTTCTGAAGACGACTCTGAAACCTCTGAGGCACAGCTCGACTCAACTCTTACTCCCAACTAAACTATCCTAACTCTATTAGAACAAAGTGGATATGAGCTCCTTGGCTTGAGTGTGTGTTACAAGTGAAAGACCACTAAATTTATAGCTGATCCAAGGAGGTGGAGAGGAGTGGTGGCTAAGGGAACCAGGGGGTACCCCCTAGGGATTCGGGCGAACTCCCCGGGTTCGGCCGAACCAGGTGGGTTCGGCCAAACCCTTGGATTCAGCATCCTTGCTCTAGATGCTTAGGATTTCATTTGGGAGGCAGTTGGCAGTTGGGGGCGGTTTGGCCGAACAGCCTCAGTTTGGCCGAACTAGGCCTGTGGCCCAGGCCTGCCCCCTGCACCACCTCTTGCTCCTGGACCCCCTGAGCTGCCTTGTCTTGATGCATTTCATGTTGGTTTGGCCCAGGGATGTTGTGGAAGTAGTCCAAGTGGCTGGCATAGTCCTCACTTGGTCGTCGCTGACATGGATGGCCTCCCAGTTGTGCTTTGCTTCGTGTACGACTAAGGGGGTAACCGGCCGAATCGTATCGCTCGGCCGAATCGGTCAATTCTGACCCCTATAGCACGTATTTCTCGTTATTGTACATGCACAAATGAAACACACCAAAACTCGTGGAACTTTATTAGATATAAACCTAGATGCAAGGAATGTCACATATAACCTCTTTTATTCCCGAGTATTGGTGGTCGAAAACGTGTCATAACGACCGCCAACATTGGTCCATGTATATCTCCTCCTGAAACTCTCCATGTAAAAATACAGTCTTCACATCTAGCTTCTCAAGCTCAAGATCATGCATAGCAACAATACCGAAGAATGTGTGAATTGAACTGTGCTTCACCACTAGAGAGAACACATAATTATAATCAACACCAGGAATCTGACTGAAACCTTTTGCTACTAACCTTGCCTTAAATCTTGGAGGCTCACTAGAAGATAAACCCTCCTTTCTATTAAAGATCCATTTGCAGCGGACATGCTTCTTTTTCTTAGGCAAGGGGACAACTTCCCACATATAATTCTTCTCAATAGACTGCATCTCCTCCTGCATAGCTAAGATCCACCTCTCCTTATCAACAGAATCAATGGCTTTAGTATATGTTGCCAGCTCATAAGTGTTCTCCATCTGTTTAGCACAACTCAAAGCATAATAAGTCAAATTACACTCATCAATCAAGCGTTTTGGAGGTCCACAACCCCTCTTTGATTTGTGAAGAGCAATGGGTATGAGTAGGTCCTTATTTTACAACAAAATAGGAGGTAAGTGCTGAACATCATCATCATGAGCCGTATTATGAACTACTTCATTCTCCGGATCATCCACAAGCTCTAGCTGCTCGCCTTCCTCATCATCCACAAGCTCCACCTGCACGCTGATATGCTAACTCTCTTTTTTAGAATTATCTGGAACATGTTCTGAAGGCAAACTATCATTAAACATCACAGATTCATTGAAAAGAACACTCCTGCTTGTTGGCACTCCTTACGGCCTACAGATAAATCCGCAAGCGGACGGATACCGATGTAGCTTTCACCTGGGAGTATTCCAAGATATCAATTTCTACGAGGTACGAGAAGTGAACTAATTCTATACTAGTTGTCCAAGGATGGTGTGATGGAATGGATGACGATTAAGAGGAGGGAAAAAAAGCACCCAAAGGATAGAGAGGGCACGAATCTGATAAACATATCCTACTGACCAAATGAGCGAACCAGATACTACAGTTATAAACTTGCGTTGGGATAAGGTGCACGCGACTCACAGAAAGTGATGAGAAGGGGAACCACTAACAGCCTCTCAGGTTCCTACGGGCCGAGAGATATGTGGTGGATTACGTAGGCGTATAGGGTTGTCACCACCTAATGGCTACCACACGTACGTATGAATCAGGGGTAAACCAAGTTAACCTCAAGTCTAGGCACCGCACCTACACAAGTCACTTAATACTTATCTACTGCAGAAAGATAAGCACCCAAGCCAAGCAACCAGGATACAATTATACCAATCAACTAAGCATTGAACGAGGAACTAGCAAGCATATAAAGTAAGAACTGATGCTCAATTAATCATAGAGAGATACAAGAGTTACCAGACATGACCCGGATGTTACTCGAAGTAGAGCCGCATCCATAGAGGTACATGTGGAAGAGGGGCCGACACTCCGGCTCCTCTCCGGCATGCTCACCTCACCTGTCTCCCTATCTTCTAGATATGATAGTGGTAGTGCTTCACTAGAGAGCTATTCTTCTCTTCACTCTTGTGTTGTTTGATGCAGGTGACTAGGGCCTCTTTTTATAGCTGAAGAAGGACGGTGGGCAGTGGAGTGGCATGCACGGCTATGCAAGGCGGTTCCTCCCAATTTGTCTGAACCATGGGGGTTCGGGTGAACCTCCAGATCCACCGCCTTTGCATCCAATGGCTAGGATCCAGCCCCTAGATAAGTTTTGAGGCGGTTGCTAGGTTTGGCTAAACTCCAGGCATTCGGCCGAACTAGGCTCGGCCCACTGCTGCACCACCTTTGCTTCCATCACGTGTTGGTCTAGCTCTTTAGGCAGTTTGTAGGTTGGCACTTTTGTCTGGACTGAGTTGGGGGCCTCCGGTGGACTTGGTGGGCTCCGGTCAAGTTGGATTCGGGCCTCTCCTGTCTTCTTGTCCACTGGGTTCGTGTTGACGATAGCTATAGCGATCCATCCAAGCCCGGGGGTCTGCTAGATAGCAAGTCTTCATGTCGTGGCACGTCCTGGGTTCAAGTACAGAGTTCGGTTGAATCTCAGAATTCGGCCGAACCCATCATTTCATATGCTTTTTGCCTCAACTTTGGTCGTATCCCTCCTAGAATCGAATAAACACCAAAACTTGTGGAAATGGTTAGAAATAATCCCTATAGCTATGGTGCATGATTCCATTATGTTCATTTTATACTCGGTTGGAGGTCAGAAATCAGGCCGTAACGACCACCAACAACCTCCCCCAAACTTAGATATTTGCTCGTTTGGAGTAAAGAATTGAAATAAGAGCAAGACTAAGGTAAGGGATCTTTCATGAAATGAATGAATGCACATTGATTATTCCAAACCTTTCTCCATACCTATGGATTTGAAGTGTCTACTCCCTAGATCTTGGGCGGTTGATGAACGGAATGGCTCTTACTACAAGGGCCATCTTGGTCATCCTGCATTCATGGTTTTCTAATATTTTCACAAATGAATGACCCTTATCCTTTCATCCATGATACTCTCATGCTCTCTAGAGTCATTATCTCCTTTCACTCACTCTCTTTTGTATGTCTTCTTTTGTCTCTCATGTGGTGATCTTGTCAAGACACGTATTTCTGTCAAGTCGAAGACTGGTTCCAGGAGCTTATGTCAATCACCCTTGATCAAATTGCAAGTTTGGCATGAAGAGTCCATTGTTGGACCTCGGCCCCGTGACCCCATTTATTTTTATTCCCCTTTGGGGAATTATTCTCATTCTTCTTTTTCTCTCTCTTTTTGCATATTTGGACTTTCATGAGTCCTTTATTTTTCTCATCCTTTTTTTAGGGTATCACCAAGGCATGAGGACTTCCAATGCGGCTCTAAAAAATATTCTTGCAATTGATCTAGGGCAACATGACTACCTCTAGGGACTCAAAATTTGACAAGACATTATACTAGTCATGACAAGTTTTTTTTCATAAGTGATCTCTCAAGTATATGGAAAGGATGAAAGGGTAGGGTATGATTTTATATTTTCAAAATAAATTCACCCGAATACTTGAATGAGTAAGAGGTTTGTCTTATCAAGTCATATCACATTCATCAACAACTTAGATCAGGGGATCCTAACATGAAAGATTTCATAGGCATGTGGTTACTTATTTTGAAATAAACAATAGGCATAATTCATGGCATGAAAGATAACCGGGAACATTTCATTTAAATGGTTTGTGCAAGGTTCAAATATTGAAACGTGGTAACACAAGAAAACCAGAATTGAACAGGAGTAAGCAGTGCAAACCAGCGTGCATATGTGCGAAGTGGATGAGCTAGGCTGGTTCGACTGAACGGGTGATTCTGCGTGTTCTCGTCCCGTTCCTCTCCCGTGTCGTCCCTATACTCATGTAACATCTGTTAAATTGGGCATTCTCTAACTGGCTCAACTGCACCAGTCAGAGCATTATTTTGGACAATTCAAACTAAGTTTTTTATTACATTTTATTCATCAATCTAAGTTTTGGGAAAATAAATATTGGAAGGGAAATAAAGAGAGCACCTCCTAAACATGATTTGAGCAAAAAGGGAAATTAAATTGGGAAATAAATTTAAACTAATGGTGCTCTAAA
>OAMR01000268.1:1301590-1324478 GCA_900205405.1 Echinochloa crus-galli | reverse complement strand
TATATATATATATATACACACACACACATACCGCGCGGGGGATGAGGCTTAAAAAGGCTTGACACTGGCTTAACTGCATTAGCACTTTTAATTGTTTCATTTTAATCTTAATTACTACTTTAGATGAATCCCAGTTGAATCCCACATTTATTATTGTATGTCTTCAATTAACAATAATAAATACCATCTTCTAATCATAAAAGGATCCAGGCCGCTCGTGACCCTGAGCAAGGCTATCATGATAGATCGTACACTCTGCAGAGGTTTCGCCCTTTACCCACCAGTCGCGTAAAAGTTCAAAGGAACTTTGCACCCAACCACGCACATCAACACTTCCGAGGTGTGACTGCATAGGGACGCTACGAGGCTTTTCACAAGACACCCAAACGAAACAGTCTTATTGTGATGGTGATACAGGGGCAACGTAAAGTGGCACGCTGTTCTCCCCCGGGTGAACTAACTACCATGGGGTTCCCTATAGGTTGCAAGATCATCATGTTCTTTTTCACGAAAGCAGCAGATATGAAAGCATGCGAGGCTCCAGTATCAAACAAAACAGTTGCGAGAGTCGAGTTGACAGGGAACGTACCCACAACGACATCCGTTGCTCCTTCTGCGGTTTCCACACCCATGTGGTTGATCTTGCATCTTGCTGGGTTCTGCTGCTGATTCCCATTCTGGCTCTGCGATTGCCCAACCCTCTGATTGTTGTTCTGACCAACGGCGTTTTGAGCCTTGCGAGGACAAGCGCTGGCATAGTGTCCCAGCTCACAACAACCAAAACACCTACGCGTACGGCTCACCGACTGGACTCATACATCAACACACAAGCATCCATACAAGCCAGTACATGCAAACAATATTAATCTATTAGAACAGTACACCAAACAATAAAAACAGAACAAAAGAAGGCTTAGAAACTAATCTACGCTTCGCTACGAACACGTGAGCGCGAAAATCACTCAAATCGGAGCTAAAACGAGAAAGATCTGAGGATTGAAGCGAGGGCGAACATTGCTTCCTGACGGTGTGCCTTGAAGCTTCCTCTTCTTTTCATCCATCTCGCGGCGCTTGTGCTCCAGCAGTAGTGCGCTATCCACCAATTCTTGAAAGGTGGCGAACTTGGAGCACAGGAGCTGGTACTGGAGTGTATCATGCAGGCCATCTCGGAATCGGGTCTGCTTCTTCCTATCAGTATTCACGTCCTCTGGAGCATAACGGGCCAACTCAACGATCTTGTCACGATAAGCGGTGACACTCATACCCTCCTGCTTCAATGTCAGGAACTCCTTCTTCTTCAACGTCATCAGTGCTTCTGGCACATGGTGAGAGCGGAATCTGTCGCGGAACTCCTGCCAAGTGATCTGATCACGATTGGGTTGGTATGCATCCCACCAATCCAAAGCTGCCCCCTGGAGCTGTCCACTTCCATATAACACCTTCTCCCTGTCATTGCACTGTGCGATGTCCAGATGCCTTTCCACTGCCTTGAGCCAATCCTCTGCTTGCATTGGGTCACTAGAATTGTTGAAAGTAGGAGGGCGTCCCTTCATAAACTCACCCCTTTTATCTCTGGGCTGCACGTGGTGCTGTTGAGGCGGGTTCTGCTGATTTTGCTGCATCAGTGCTATGGTTTGCGCCATCTGCTGTGTCAGCTGGAGTTGCATCTGCATCATCTGCTCCATGGTGAGTGGCGGTGGTGGAGGTGGTGGGTTCTGATTCTGGTTGCTTCCACTGCCACCGGGGTTGCCTCTGGTGTTAACAATCTACCTGCAAGATATCTCCCATCAGTATTCTGGTCAATCGGTAATAGATAACCCATGCTTGCAGATGGTGCATAAGAAGATAGCCGTACTTGGAAGGATATGATTCAGAGACATAGAGAGTAAGACAGAGGAAGTGCAAAGGAGATAGATAACCCAACTATTTATTCACTAATATTCCTTAAACCTTATTCCAATCTCTAGATGGTGGTAGATTTGCGTCTACGCCCATCACACTCATTACAAAAATCCAAATCACTCATAACCATAATAACAACAAAATCAAACACCCAGAGACATGATTCACACAAGACTCGACAGCACTAGTTTTGAGCAGCACTGTTTTTGAAAAACGTAACTAAACGATCTGAAACAAAATCATGGTGGTCTACTAATGATTTATCAACCATTCTAACTAGGCTGCGATCCTATAGTCAGCACGGCTCTGATACCAATCTGTCACACCCGGATTTACACAGAAACCCGAAATACGGCCATATGTGTTCCCAGGAAGTCATTACACATATATCGAACAAATATGATAACAGAATACAATGCTCGAATAAATTAAGTGGTTTTACATCAGAGTTTGACTCAAATAAATGAATAAAACAGCGGAAGTCTCATTATTAACTCTCTCTAAATGAAAACGAAGCCGATAACCATAACCCACGGGGACACCGACTGGTTGAGCACAGCTAGTAGAACGGCAGATCCTCAGGAAATTCAACAGCAGCAGTACCATCTAATCCATCTGTTACCCATCCGGGATTTTGTTGAATAGCAAGTGTAAGTAAATGTCTTACTTAGCAAGTACAACACGGATAATGAAGGCTTAAAAGAAAGGCTTGACACGGCTGTAATGCATTAGCAATTTTAGTTGTTTCATTTTAACATCATCATAATCACTACATTTACATGAATCCCAATTGTAACCCAATTAATATAGTTGGTTGCTACGGATTATTTCACTAAGTGGGCCGAAGCGATTCCCTTGAAGAATATGACACATCGAGAGGTGATTGAATTTATTACGCAAAATATTATTCATAGATTCGGTATTCCTCAAACTTTGACAACGGATCAAGGTACTTCGTTTATGTCTAAAGAGGTACGTGAATTCGCCGAATCCTATAGAATTAAGTTGCTCAATTCATCTCCATATTACGCTCAGGCTAATGGACAAGCCGAGCCAAGTAATAAAACTTTGATTAAATTGATCAAGAAAAAGATAACATCGTGTTGTTAGTTTTCTTGATGGTAATGCCGGATATAATCAAATCTTCATGGCCGAAGAGGATATGCACAAAACGGCCTTTCAATGTCCGGGATTTATTGGTTTATTTGAGTGAGTAGTTATGACCTTTGGATTAAAGAATGCCGGTGCAACTTATCAAAGAGCTATGAATTTAATCTTTCATGATTTACTTGGTGTTATTGTGGAAGTATATATTGATGATATTGTAGTTAAATCGGATGGCTTGAATTCTCATTTAGCCGATTTGAGACTTGCTCTTGAAAGGATGCGACGGTATGGATTGAAAATGAACTACCCAAATGCAATAACCCAAGTAATCAAGGTATAGGATAAACAAGCTAGGTACAACCTTAAAAGGGTAACAATTTAGACACATGCGTATGCAGTAAATAATGTAAGAGGTGTGTTTAGGTAGCAAGGATTGTCCGTGCTATAACTTGCCTCGTTCTATACTTGCCTTCCTCAAACTGCTGGTGGTCCTGCTCCTCGTAACCCTCGAACTCAAACGTGTATGGCTCACCGACTGGACTCATACATCAACACACAAGCATCCATACAAGCCAGTACATGCAAACAATATTATTCTATTAGAACAGTACACCAAACAGTAAAAACAGAACAAAAGAAGGCTTAGAACTAATCTACGCTTCGCTACGAGCACGTGAGTGCGAAAATCACTCAAATCGGAGCTAAAACGAGAAAGATATGGCTTTTCTAAGGTTCGGGGCCTTGCTGGCAAAGTTTTAAAAGTTCTAGGGGCTTATTTGCAAAAACTTAGGGGCTAAAACATAATTTTATATAAAAACAGCAGGGCTAAAGCGTAAAATAACTTAAGCAGGACCTCGGGTGCTATTTTTAAATAAGACAGGGGGTTTTCCATAAAATTCAGGACCTAAATCTAATTATTTTTGAATAGATCTGGACCGCGGGTTAATTTCGAAAAAGGCCAGGGGTTCTTTTGCAAAACAATGCGGCTGACTCGGGGTTGACCGATACGGTCAACTTTGACCTGGGGGCTGACTCGATCTGAGCCGTTGGATCTAACGCGGGTGGCTCAGATTGGATCTGGGGAGGAGGGGCTGCGGCGGCGCTGGGTCGGAGGCGGCGGTGCATCACCGGCGTGGCTTCGAACTGGGGCTGCGGAGCTTGGTTTTGGGAGCGGTTTGCACCTACGGCTTCGGGGCACGACGACGAACGCGTCCAGGGGGCTCAAGACGACGGCGGTGAAATGTCCCGTGATCCTATTCACGTATCTCCTTCTACTCAGAGCATCTGCCACCAGGTTGGCCTTCCCTGGATGATAATGAATCTCCAGGTCGTAGTCCTTGATCAACTCTAACCAACGATGTTGCCTCATATTCAGATCTGACTGTGTGAACACAAACTTGACACTCTTGTGGTCAGTGTAAATATCACACTTATGACCAATCAAGTAATGCCTCCAAATCTTCAAAGCATGCACCACCGCTGCTAACTCCAGATCGTGTGTCGGGTAGTTTTGCTCATGTTTCCTCAACTGCCTCGATGCATAAGCTACAACTCTGCCTTCCTGCATGAGTACACACCCCAGTCCTAGACGGGATGCATCGCAGTAGATAGAGAAACTCTTGGCTATATCCGGCAACACTAGCACAGGTGCCGTTGTCAACCTCTTCTTCAATTCCTCAAAGCTGGTGTTGCAACTTTTCTAGGGCTCCAAACAAAACAATTCAAATTCGAATTTAAACAGAATTTAAATTCCAATTGAACCGCACACAAACAAAACACAATGCAGACATCATGAACTCCGATAATATCCTGCCATTCCAAGGAAGCTTCTGATTTCACTCACATCCTTAGGCGGATTCCAACTCAACACATCACTAACCTTCTTCGGATCAACTGCCACTCCACCATTGGACAACACGTGACCCAAGAATGCTACTTCCTTCAACCAAAGTAGAATATTTCTATATTTTACTAAGCCATAAGGAAAACAACTGAAACACTCCTTACCCCAGTACCAGGATTCTCAATTCTGATATTGGATCGTAAGAAGTGCCAACAGTGGTTCGAAATGAGCATCGGGTTCCGATGGAATAGAAGAGCTGATATAGTTGGATTGTAGGCACGTGGGCTCTTTTCAAGTTCAGGTTGCTTGTCTTCTTCATCGGGGAGTTTATCAAAGATTCTAGTGTAGGGAGTGTCATCCAGGATACAATCCAGGATTACCCTCGCTTCACTGGGAATCAAATGAGAGAACAGCCCTCATGAAGCGGAGTTCAAGAAAGTGGTCGCTACAGGACAGAGGCCAAGGCTAAAGTGTTGTAGAATCACAGGTTCTGGCAAGCCTAGGTCTGGTCCGTCTGTCAAGATTTGCTTGAAGCGAGCTCCTAATGATTCTCCCTCTAATTGTTTAAAGGTAAGAATTTCGATTCGGAGGCTAGCTACCTTAGAAACTGGAAAGAAATTTAAGCAGAATTTTTCTCTAAGGATCTCCCAGCTCCCTTCCATATTACCGACAGCTAGAGAGTACCATTTCTTTACTCCTCCCATTAATGAGAACCGGAATAGCTTCCATTTGAGCGTCTCTTGTGTCATGCCCACAATGACAAGACAAGAATAGAGTTGCTCAAATTCGCGTAAATGCGCTTAGGGACTCTCGACATTCATTCCTGAGAACGTTTGCTCTTGAACCATGGCTATGAAGCCGGGACGGAGTTCATAGCCGAGTGTGTGGATGGGATGTGATGATGATGGTGGCTCCAAACAATCTCCCTTTGGAGCCGAATGTTGATGTAAGGTAAGAGTGGAATCCATTAGACGGTGGGATACAAAGACAACTTGGGTTCGGAATCAGAACAACTACCGTTCCCTGGCAATGGCGCTAGAAAGCTTGTTGGCACTCCTTACGGCCTATAGATAAATCCGCAAATGGACGGATACCGATGTAGCTTTCACCTGGGAGTATTCCAAGGTATCAATTTCTACGAGGAACAAGAAGTCAACTAATTCTAAACTAGTTGTCCAAGGATGGTGTGATGGAATGGATGACGACGACGATGAGGGAAGAAAAGCACCCGAAGGATAGAGAGGGCACGAATCTGATTGCTATATCCTACTGACCAAATGAGTGAACAAGATACTATAGTTATAGACTTGCGTCAGGATAAGGTGCACGTGACTCACGGAAAGGGATGAGAAGGGGAGCCACTAACAGTCTCGTAGGTTCCCACGGGTCGAGATAGACGTGGTGGATTACGTAGGCCGTATAGGGCTGTCACCACATAACGGCTACCACACGTACGTATGAATCAGGGGTAAACCAAGTTAACCTCAAGTCTAGGCACCGCGCCTACACTAGTCAGTTAATACTTATCTACTGCAGAAAGATAAACACACAAATGCAACCAGTATGCAATTATACCAATCAACTAAGCATTGAACAAGAAACCAACAAGCATATAAAAGTAAGAACTGATGCTCAATTAATCAAAGAGAGATACAAGAGATACCAGACATGATCTGAATGTTACTCGAAGCAGAGCCGCATCCGTAGAGGTACAGGTGGAAGAGGGGCCAACTCCGGCACCTCTCCGGCACGCTGACCTCTCCTCTCTCCCTATCTTCTAGATATGACAGTGGCTATGCTTCACTAGAGAGCTATTCTTCTCTTTACTCTTGTATTGTTTGATGCAGGTGAGCAGGGCCTCCTTTTATAGCTGAAGAAAGATGGTGGGCAGTGGAGTGGCATGCACGGCTGCTCAAGGCTGTTCCTCCCAGTTCGGCCGTACCTTGGGGGTTCGGGTGAACTGGGTCGGTTCGGCCGAACCGCCAGATCCACCACCTCTGCATCCAATGGCCAGGATCCAGCCCCTAGGTCGGTTTTGAGGTAGTTGCTTGGTTCGGCCAAACTCCAGGCATTCGGCCAAACTGGGCTTGGCCCACTGCTGCACCGCCTTTGCTTCCATCACGCATTGGTCCAGCTCTTTAGGTAGTTTGTAGGTCGGCACTTTGGTCTAGACTGACTTGGGGGCCTCCGGTGGACTTGGTGGGCTCCGGTCAAGTTGGATTCGGGCCTCTCCCATCTTCTGGTCCATTGGGTTCATGTTGACGGCAGCCATAGCGATCCATCCATGCCCGGGGGTCTCCTGGATAGCAAGTCTTCATGCTGTGGCACGTCCCGGGTTCAAGGACAGAGTTCAGTCAAATCTCGTGATTCGGTCGAACCCATCATTTCATATGCTTTTTGCCTCAACTTTGGTCGTATGCCTCCTGAAATCGAATAAACACCAAAACTTGTGGAAATGGTTAGAAATAAGCCATATAGCTATGGTGCATGATTTTGTTGTGTTCATTTTACACTCGGTTGGAGGTCAGAAATTAGGCCGTAACGATCGCCAACACTGCTCATGAAAGTCTTTTAAGTTTCGGGATTCCACAACTTGTATCCTTCAACTCCCGAACCATAACCAAGCAAAAACACATTTAATAACTCTAGGCTCTAATTTTTCATTATCAACATGAGCATAAGCAGTGCTGCCAAAAAGTTTCAACTGTTAATAATCAGTAGGTGTACCAGACCATACCTCAATGGGTGTTTTCTTATTAAGTGGGATAGAAGGCAACCTGTTTATCAAGTAGCATGCGGTGTTAGCAACTTCTGCTCAAGAACGCTTGCTCATACGCGCGTTGGACAGCATGCATCGAGCCTTCGAGATGATGGTTTTGTTCATGCGTTCTGCAACGCCGTTTTGCTATGGAGTGTGCAGTATAGTGTGATGTCCGACAATGCCTTCCTTCCTGCAATAATCATCAAAAGCACATGAACAGAACTCTCCAGCATTATCAGTACGAAGCACTTTTACCTTCTAATTAGTTTGTCTTTCTATCGTAACTTTCCACTCCTTAAAAGCAACAAAAGTATCATGTTTATTTTTCAGAAAGTAAGGCCATACTTTTCAAGAGTAATCATCAATAATAGTAAGCATGTATCTAGCACCACCAAGAGAAGGCTTACGAGAGGGACCCCATAAGGCCATGAATTGAGGTATTGAATTTTACCCTTTTGTGCTTCCCAAAAATACAATGCTCGTAGAACTTCTCGCTACTCAAAGTACAGCCATCCAGTAGGTTTCTCTTCATCAATTCTGCCATACCAAGTTCACTCATATGTCCAAGACGCATATGCCAAAGATTAGTCTTACTAGGTTCAGCATTAGTAATAGCAGCAGTAGAAACATAACCATGCAAAGTACTACCTTTGAGAACATATAAATTTGAAGTATTGAGATCACCCAGAAAACATACAAGAGAACCTTTTCATACCTTCAAAAATTCATCTAAGCCGGTGTATCTGAAACCTTCTCTTGCAAGTGTGCTCAACGAAATTAGATTTCTTTTCATTGCTGGTATATATCTTACATTCTCCAATGTGCGAATCATGACATCATGGGCCTTGAACTGAACTGAGCTCATGCCCACAATCTCACGCGGGTTATCATCGCCCATATGCACAACATCTCCCATCTGCATAGGTTTCAAAGAACTAAACCAATGTCTGTTAATGCAAATATGAAATGAACATGCAGAATCAAGTATCCATTCATCATGACAAGAAACACAACCAGCAAGAACAGCCAGACAATCACCAGAATCAGAATTCCCAACACTAGGGACAATAGAGGCCTTACCATAAGAATTATTTCTCCTTATTCATGCTGTGTCAATAGGGACAATAGAGGCCTCTTCTCCTTATTCTGAAGATTGAAACAATACTCAATAAAATGATTTCTCATCCTGTGTCACACCAAGATTTTCACAAAAACCCGAATGCGGCCATATGTGTGCCTAGGAAGTCATAGTACACATATAGCAAACAAATATGATAAACAGAGAACATATGCTGGAATAAATTATTCATTAAATAAAGTGTTTACATCAGAGTGCTTCATAAATGATTTAAACAATAACAATGGAAGACTAATAAAACTCTCAACTAATGGAGCCGCAATCCACAGGGACACTGACTGGGAGATCACAGCTCAGTAGTACGGTAACTCTTCTCGAAACTCAGCAGCAGACTCATGCCCAGCCCAATCTGTTTACCCATCCGGGATTTTGTTGAATAAAATAGCACGGGTATGAAGGCTCAAAATCGGCTAGACATGGCTTAACTGCATTAGCATTTTTAGTTGGTTCATTTTAACATTAACCAAATTACTACAAGTGAATGAAACCCGGTATAACCCAATTAATAAAGTATAAGTGACATTAAACATAAATAAACATCATCTTCTAATCAAAAAGGATCCAGGTTTCGCCCTTTACCCACCAGTCGCGTAAAAGTTCAAAGGAACTTTGCACCCAACCACGCGTATCAACACTTCTGAGGTGTGATTGCATAGGGACGCAACGAGGTTTTTCACAAGACACCCTAACAAGACAGTGACCGCTAAGGTACAATAAGGTCGTGAGACTCTAGGCACCGAGATCGACGTACGACTACGGAGTCACACCATAGGGGGGTCGATGGCGTCCAGAGCGCGGGCATCGCACCCAACAATGCGCAACGTGCGGAGTTCCCCGTCACAGGGACTCCCAACACGGGACACTGGGTCTAACGAGACCTAGCCGACGGGGCTACCGTCCTCAGTGGAATCAAGAAACACCTCGTGCGTTACTTCCCATAACACCGTCGGCCCCACCGGTAACCACTGGCAAGCTAGAGACGTACCAGTTACTTCACCAAGACCAGAGCCATAATAGTTCTAGCGGTGGCGATAGGCTCCTGGGTTGCCACTTTAAGAACTGGACCTTACGGAGAGACACTGGAGCAAAGCACACAGCACATGCCCCAGCTGCCTAAACCATGTTGCTAAAAAGCAAGTTTTATCATTAATGTTGAAGTGAACCATTAAGTCAAAATTAACAGTTAAATAAAGGTGACAGTAGCTGTGCATAGCAAAATCTACCCATATTCATAAACCCAAGGTAATCAAAGGATAGGAGTAAACAAACTAGGTACAACCTTAATAGGACATCAAATTAGACACATGCATATGAAAGTAAATGTATGTATAAAGTGTGTTTAGGTAGCAAGGATTGTATGTGCTATAACTTGCCTTCCTCGAAGGGCGGCTGCTGCTGCTGCTGTGGGTCCTGCTCAAGAAAGTCCTCCACGTACGCGAACTCCAAAGCGTACCGCTCACCGACTAGACACGAATCACCATACAAGCGAGCACGCAAACCAATACATGCAAACAAATAATATTCTATTAGAACAGTACACCAAATAGTAAAAGCAGAACAAATAAAGGTTCTAGAAATAATCTATGCTTCACTACGAACACATGAGCGTGAAAATCACACTAATCGGAGCTAAAACGGAAAAGATATGACAATTCTAAGTTCTAAGGACCTGCTGGCAAGTTTTAAAAGTTTCCAGGGGCTTATTTTGAAGAAACCAGGGACCTATACGTAATTACGCTTAAAAACCGAAGGTCTAACACGCAAAAATGACTAAAAGGACGGTGGGTTCTATTTCCTAAAAGCTCAGGGGGTTTTATTAAAAACAGGACCTATCTGGAATTATTTTTGAACTAAACAGGACCGCGGGTTGATTTGACTAAAGCCGAGGGGCTCTTTAACTATTTAGCCAGGCTGACCGGTATAGACTTGTTGAGTCGGGGGCTGAGGGCGCGTGGCGACCGTCAGATCAAGTTCCGATGGCTCGGATGGAGCCTGGCGCCGGGGTCGTCGGCGGCAGCAGGGAAAGCGGCGGCGCCACGCGAGCCGCGGTGGAGGGCTCGCCGGCAAAGCTAGATCTCGGGCTGCAGGGCACGATTTGCGGCGTGGCTAGGCTCTACGGTCTCGGCAGGAGATGGCGAACTCGATGGAGGGGTCCAAGTCGAGGATTTTGTGGCGGGGGTATGTTGACGATGGTGAACAGCGAAGGCGGCGACGGCAAGCGACGGGGCCCGGGTTGCAGGGCACGGGACCGAGCAAGAAGGGGCGCGGGAGTCTTGTTACCTGACAGCAGAGCTCCTGGGTCGCCTCTCGTCGTGCAGAGGGCGGCAGACGGCGGGGATCAAGGACGGCGGCGCGCTCGGGAAGATGGCGCTCGAGCTCGGGCGAGGGGAGGGCGCTGCGGCTAGGGAGGCTCGGGGCGTGGGCTGGGATGTGGCATTGGCGTGCGGGGCACGGCTTTTATAGCCCCGGGAGGTGATCCTTGGCGTGCGAGCCCCGGAATCGGGCGGCGGCCGGCGATCCTCCCTTTCCATGCGGGGGAAGCTTTCCATGGGGAAATCGGCACCCAAAAGGAAACAAGGGCGCGGGGGAAGCTTCAGCGAAGGTTCCTGGGTGGGCTACGGCAGCGCGGGAGGTGGCAGGGCAGCCGACCGAGCGGCGCTAATCGCGGCGGGGAAGGAGGAGATGCCGGCGAGAGGTGGGGGGTGATGCTGACAGGCGGGGCCCGCCTGTCGGTAGGAGGAGGGAAAGGGGAGAGGCGCGCTGCGGGCTGTGCCAAGGGACTGTCTCTTATACACATCTGTTTGAATCACAAGCAATACAAAAATAAATGCAGCAACATGAATGCAAAAAAAATGTTCCTACCACTTATATTAAATTTTATTAATCATAAATAATTCATTTAACCTATATTAATTATGAAAAAATTAAATAAAAGTTAATTAATTACTAAAAATTTTAAATAGGCAAATTTTTGGGTGTTACAAACCTACCCCCCTTAAGATGAATCTCGTCCTCGAGATTCGGATGTAGATGCGAACAGCTGCGGCTACTCATTCTTGAGATCTTCCTCCCGTTCCCAACTTGCTTCATCCTCCAAGTGTCGGCTCCACTGTACCTTGCATATCCGGATGACTTTGTTCCTTGTCACCCTCTCAGACACCTCCAGAATTCTAACCGGATATTCCTCATAGGTGAGGTCCTCTTGCACATTCAGCTCATCTATCGGGATTTGCTCTTCAGGCACCCGTAAACATTTCTTTAGCTATGACACATGGAACACATCGTGCACTCCGGCCAATTTCTCGGGCAGTCCCAACTGATATGCCACTTCACCTTTCCTTTCGAGTATCTGGAAAGGTCCGATGTATTGAGGTGCTAGCTTGCCCTTGACATTGAACCTCTTCACGCCCCTCGTCGGTGACACCTTGAGGTACATAAAATCTCCAACAGCAAAACTGAGATCCCTCCGTCTGACATCAGCATAACTCTTCAGCCTGGACTGTGCCACCTTCAAATTCTACCTGATCACTTGCACTTGGCGTTATGCATCTCTGAGTATCTCAGGCCCAAAGACTTGACTCTCTCCAGTCTGATTCTAGAACAGTGGTGTTCTGCACTTCCTGCCATACAAAGCCTCGAATGGTGCCCTCTGCAGACTCTTCTGATAGCTGTTGTTGTACGAGAATTCCGCATAGGGTAAACTCTTGTCCCAGCTAACACCATACTGCAGTGCACATGCCCTCAACATGTCCTCAAGAATCTGATTAGTCTGTTCTGTCTGTCCATCTGTTTGGGGGTGGTAAGCTGAACTGAACTACAACTTAGTGTCCATGGACTCATGCAGCTTCTGCTAGAAGTGTGAAGTGAACTGAGTACCACGATCAGACACTATCCGCTTGGGCACTCCATGCAAGCACACAATCCTCTCCATGTATAGCTCTGCTAGTCTGGCTCTGGTGTATGTGGTCTTCACTGGAAGAAAGTGGGCCACTTTAGTTAAGCGATCCACAATAACCCAAATGGAGTCAAATCCTCGCCGTGTACGGGGTAGACCTGTTATGAAGTCCATGCCAACTTCTTCCCATTTCCATTCCGGTATCTTCAAGGGCTGGAGTAATCCGGCTGGCCTCTGATGTTCAGCTTTAACTCTCTGACAATTGTCTCATAGTGCCACGTGTGTTGCCACATCACGCTTCAATCCATACCACCAGAATCTTTCCTTGATGTCTTAGTATATCTTGGTGCTTCCTGGATGGATCGAGTATGCCGAATCATGCGCTTCTCTTAGGATCGTGTCCTTGATCTGCGCTATATAGAGCACACATATCCTATTCCCATGCCACAAGGTTCCTTGTTCATCCTCGGAATCCAGGGGCCTTTCCTAGGGCAACATTCTCCACAATTTCCTTGATCTTTTCATCACCAAGCTGTCCTTTCCGGATCTCCTGTTTCAGAGTCGGTTCTACTGTCATCTCTATGATGCTGGTCACGAACCCAGACTCATCTTCTCAAATTCTCGGCTGAGTTCTTCAGGCAGATAATGGCCGGTGATCCTGTTCACATAGCTCCTCCTACTCAGAGCATCTGCCACCAAGTTAACCTTGCCAGGGTGGTAATAGATCTCCAGATCATAATCCTTGATCAGCTCCACGACATACTTCAGGCTCTTGTGATCAGTGTAGATGTCACACTTGTGCCCAATCAGGTAATGCCTCCAAATCTTCAGAGCATGCACCACAGCTGCCAACTCCAGATCATGTGTCGGATAGTTCTGCTCATGCTTCCGCAGCTGTCTTGATGCATATGCCACGACTACCCTTCCTGCATAAGAACACACCCCAGTCCTAGACGAGATGCATCGCAGTAGATGGAGAAGCTCTTGGCTATGTCGGGCAATACCAACACAGGTGCTGTTGTCAGCCTCTTCTTCAACTCTTCGAAGCTGATTTGGCACTCTTCTGTCCAGATGAACTTGGCATTTTTCTCCAAAAACGCCGTCATGGGTTTAGCAATCTTGGAGAATCCTTCAATGAAACGCCGATAATATCCGGCCATTCCAAGGAAACTCCTGATCTCGCTGACATCCCGATGCGGGTTCCAGCTCAACACATCATTAACCTTTATCAGGTCAACTGCTACTCCTCCATTGGACAGTACATGCCCCAAGAACGCCACTTCCTTTGACCTGAATTCACACTTGCTCAACTTGGCATATAGTTGGTGCTCCCGGAGTCTCTGCATCACCATCCTCAAATGATCTTCATGTTCCTCTTCATTCTTGGAGAAGACCAGAATGTCATTAATGAACACCACCATGAACTTGTCAAGGTAGTCCATGAAGACACTATTCATCAAGTACATGAAGTATGCAGGAGCATTGGTTAGTCCGAAGGACATAACCGTGAACTCGTACAACCCGTACCGAGTGGTGAAAGCCGTCTTGGGTACGTTCGACGACCGGATTCACATTTGATGACAACCCGATCGTAGGTCTATCTTGGAGAACACACAAGCTCCCTTGAGCTGATCAAACAAATCATCAATCCTTGGTAGCGGGTACTTGTTCTTGGCGTCACTTCGTTGAAGGCTCGATAGTCCACACACATTCTCTGTGTTCCATCCTTCTTGTCCACGAACAATACTGGTGCTCCCCATGGTGAAGCACTAGGATGGATATACCCCTTGGCTAGCAAGGAGCTTAATTCCTCCTTCAGTTTCTCCAGTTCCTTCACTCCCATTCTATATGGCCTTTTAGCTATAGGAGCAGTGCCAGGTTTTAGTTCAATAATGAATTCAACTTCATGTTTCGGGGGCATACCTGGCAATTCCTCAGGAAACACATCCGGGAACTCGCTCACCACCCTGATGTCGGCGGGAGCTGCACCATCAGCTTGATTGACTTGACTGTGCTCCAATGGACTGGCTGCCTGGTACTCCACCTTATCTCCAAATGTTGCCGTCAGTTGTACAGTCCTCCTGGCGCACTGGATCACTGCATCATATCTAGCTAGCCAACTCATACCCAGAATCAGGTCGAAACCAATAGACTCCAGGACGATCGGGCGTGCCTCGAAGTCTACCCCCCTTATAGTGACAGTAACACGGGGACATCGTAAAGTGGCGCGTTGTTCCCCTCCTGGTGAGCTAACTAGCATAGCATTCTTCATGGGCAGTAATGCCACTAAGTTCTTTTTCACAAATGCAGCAGATATGGAAGCATGCGAAGCTCCGGAATCGAACAAAATAGTCGTAGGGGTGGAGTTGACAGGGAACATACCCACTACCACATCAGTAGCTCCCTCAACGGTCTCCGCCCCAGTGTGGTATAGCTTTCCTCTGGCGGGGTTCTGCGGAGCACGGTTGGCCTGACCCTTGTTGGCACTTCTTACGATCCAATATCAGAATTGAGAATCCTGGTACTGGGGTAAGGAGTGTTTCAGTGGTTTTCCTTATCGATTAGTAAAATATAGAAATATTCTGCAAGCACACAGAATCACCGCTGTAGCACTTCACCTGGGAGTATCCCGAGGTATCGTAATTTATATGGTGACAAAGTAGGGTAGCATAATTTCTTAAATAATACCTTAGACATGATGTGGCTTAGTAAAATATAGAAATATTCTGCAAGCGCACAGAATCACCGCTGTAGCACTTCACCTGGGAGTATCCCGAGGTATCGTAATTTATATGGTGACAAAGTAGGGTAGCATAATTTCTTAAATAATACCTTAGACATGATGTGGCTTAGTAAAATATAGAAATATTCTGCAAGCGCACAGAATCACCGCTGTAGCACTTCACCTGGGAGTATCCCGAGGTATCGTAATTTATATGGTGACAAAGTAGGGTAGCATAATTTCTTAAATAATACCTTAGACATGATGTGGCTTAGTAAAATATAGAAATATTCTGCAAGCGCACAGAATCACCGCTGTAGCACTTCACCTGGGAGTATCCCATTTATTTTGGAAAGGGAAACATGCAAATGCAATTGAAAATTTAAAAAATTGGAAGGGAAACATGAGATACATACCGGTTATCCTCGCGGCGAGCGCTCAGCTTTTAAGTCCGCGAGCGGGACTTCTCCTGTCTTTGGTACTGAGAATGGCGGGCTAGCGTGTCTTGAATCTCTCGGGTACGGTCGCTCTACTAGAATGAAAGTGGAAATGAGCTCCTTGGCTTGGTGTGTGTTACAAGAGGGGGTATGGGGTCCTATTTATAGTTGCATAGGACGGTTGGAACTGGAGTAGCTGCCAAGGGACCAGGGGGTACCCCCTGGGATTTCGGGTGCCAGGGTCGATTCGGCCGAACCAGGGGGTTCGGCCGAACCCTTGGATGTGCTGCCTTTGCTCTGGGTGGCCAGGATGAGCCCCTGGAGTCGGTTCTGGTGCTGGGGGCGGTTCGGCCGAAGGCCCCAGTTCGGCCGAACTGGGCCTGGCCCGTGGCCGGCCTCCCCAGCCCCGCCTCTGCTCCTTCGGCCAAACTGGGCCTGGCCTGTGGCCGGCCTCCCCAACACCGCCTCTGGTGCCTGGACCCCCCTGGGCTTCCTCCTGATGCATGACTTCGTGTTGATCTGGCCCAGAATGACGTGGCATGGTCCAGGATGAGTTGGCGGTCGCCCACGTGTCATGTAATGTGTTCACTTGGTCATTGTTCACAGGTGTCACTCACCAAAACTCGTGGAACTTTATTAGAAATAAAACCTAAGTACATGGAATGTTGCATATAACCTCATTTATTCCCGAGTATTGGTGGTCGAATTTGGGCTGTAACGATTGCCAACAACCCTGCTGCTAATTCTGCGGTAGACCAGCCCGCTGATTGTTGTTCTGGCTGGCGGCGTTCTGGGTCTTCTTGGGGTAGACATTGACATAGTGCCCCTGCTCTCCACAGCGATAACACACTCTGGGAGCCACTAGCGTGTTGTTGACGGGGTTGGGGCGCTGAACGGGGCCTTGTTGCACCGGGTTGCGCTGAGCTGGAGCATTCTGCAGCTGGTTCTGTGGGCACTGCTGCTGTGGCGCTGCTGGTGCTTGCCACGGTTGAATGGGCCCTGCTGACTCTGGAAGCGCTGCTGGCTCATAATCAGCTGACTGCCCTGAGGAGGAACGAAACAGGGGCGACTGCTGCTCCCGATCTGCTGGCCCTGGAACTTCCTCTTCTTCTCCTCCATCTCACGACGCTTGTGTTCCAGCATCAAAGCACCGTCCACCAGTTTCTGGAAGTTGGGGAACCTGGTGCACATCAGCTGGTACTGCAGTTCATCCTGCAAGCCGTCATGGAACCTGGATTGCTTCTTCTTGTCGGTGTCCACATCCTCAAGAGCATAACTGGCCAACTCGATGAACTTGTCACGGTAGGCGGTGACACTCATTGTTGGCGGTCGTTACAGACCAATTTCCAACCGCCAACCAAGTATAAAATGAACACAATGGAATCACACACCATAGCTATAGGGCTTATTGCTAACAATTTCCACGAGTTTTGGTGTTTATTCGATTCCAGGAGGCACATGACCAAAGTTGAGGCAAAAAGCATATGAAAAGTGGATTCGGCTGAATCGCGAGATTCGACCGAACTCTGTCTATTAACCCAGGGGACCAGAAGTCTCCGGAGAGGCTCAAGTCCATCTCGAACGAAGCCCGCCAGTCCACCAGAAGGCCTCCAACTCAGCCCAGACCAAGGAACCGACTTGCCAACCGACCCAGGGGGTGATCCAGCACGTGGAAGGGACGAAGGCGGTGCAGAGGGTGGTTCGGCCGAACTCCATGGGTTCGGCCGAACCCACTAGTTCGCCCAAAGGCACCAACCGCCTCAAAACCGCCTCTGGGATGACATCCAGGCCATAGCAGAGCAAGGGCGGTGGATCCTACCCAATTCGCCTGAATCCCCCAGATTCGGCCGAACTAGGGGGGAACCGACCTGAGCTTCCTTGCATGCTACTCTGCCTCCCACCGACCCTGGCCAGCTATAAATGGAGGTCCTCGGCCCCTGCATCAACACACAACAAGATTTTGTGTTTTAACTCCGTTTTGATCCGTTCTCGTTGTGTTAGATTCATCATGACATGAACTACTCGTTAGCACTGTTAGCCGAAGTGTCGGCCCCTCTTCCCGCTGTACCTCTACGGATGCGACTTCACTTCAAGTAACATCCAGGTCTTGTCTGGTAACTCTTATATCTCTCTCTGATTAATTGAGCATTCAGTTCTTACTTTTATATGCTTGCTGGTTCTTCGTTCATTGCTTAGTTGTGTAGTATAATTGTATACTAGCTGCTTAGCTTGATTGCTTATCTGTCTGCAGTAGATAAGTATTAGTCAACTAGTGTAGGCGTGGTGCCTATACTATTGTAGGCTAAGTATTAGTCTGCAAGTATCTATCTGTATCCTCTGATTTGCTCAATCAATCAGTAGAATACCTTTATCAGACCCGTACCCTCTCTACCCTCTTACCTCTTCTCTTCTCTCCTTGTTGTCGTCATCCATCTCATCCATTCCATTTCATCCACACCATCTACCTAGGACAACTTAGTTTAGGATTAGTACACTTCTCGTTCTCCGTGGAAATCGATACCTTTAGTCTAAACATGATATAGATGCAACTAGAATAAAGTAGAAGCAAGATATAAATGACAAAGGGAATAAGATAAACATGACTATATTGATAACTGAAAGTCTTGCAAAAGGTAAAGTAAAAGATACAAGAGCTTATGGGAAACTCTCAGAGAGAAAATTTGCCTAAATTTCTTCCCAATTTCCAAGGTAGCCAGCCTCCGAATCGAAGTTCTTACCTTTAAGCAATTAGAGGGAGAGTCGTTAGGAGCTTCCTGGGCTCGTTTCAAGCAAATCTTGGCATTCGGACCAGACCTAGGCCTATCTGAACCTATCATTGTCCAACATTTCAGCCTTGGCCTCTGTCCCATAGCCATCACTTTCTTGGACTCTGCTTCAAAAGGGTCGTTTTTCCATTTGACTCCCAGTGAAGTGAGGAAAGTCCTGGAGTGTATCCTGGACAACACTCCCTACACTGGAGTCTATGACGAACTCCCCGATGAAGAAGAGAAGCAGCCTAAACCTGAAGAGCCAGTACAGTCCCAATCCAAACCAATTAGCTCTTCCATTACATCAGAACCTGAAGCTCATTTCGAACCACAACCATATCCTAGCCAAGACTACTATGATTCACTCTACACCACTCCCTATGATTTTGACGATGATCTATTCGATGACATCGGGAGTGTAACGAGTTTCCCTCGAGAACACTGTGTAGAGCCCATAGATCAAGCCCCCAACAAGGAAGAACTCGAATACCAGAGAGAATACCTTGGACGTCTATCTGCTATCATGACTCGGGAGTGGCTAGAAGAGGCCGAAGCCTCAACCGAGGTCGTCAAGATGCCCAGAAAGATTCAAAGGATAAACTGTGAGGTCCTGGGCAAAGACAAAGAAATTGGGTATGACCCGAGCCTCGGGATCAACATAATCTCTAGCTCGTTGGTGCACGACCAACTCCCTGGTGTACCTTGGTCATTTTCTCAAAAACGACTAAAATTCACTTCAGGAAGAATCCTGGATTGTTTGGGGATCTTGCGGGTCACACCCGTTAAGATTAACGACCCTGAACTCTTCATGGATTTCCATATCTTTGACCTACACAGCGACACCACACATCCCATCTTCATAGGTAGACCAATCCAGAAGATATTGGAAAAGGCACCAACAAATCAGCTAGTAGAGCTCAGGATCGGCAAAGAACTCATCCCTGTCTCCTATTCTCAATCCTTGAACACCCCATTAGAGGCAGACCCCGATCCTGACCCATTAGAGGAAGTTAGGTCAGCTCACCTATTAGACCTAGAGCAGCCTATTCCAGAAGAAGATCTCCCGTTTTTCTCGGAAGAAGAGGAAACACATCCTCCGATTGAGCTTGACACAAACGAAACTCCAAAACCATCCCCAATCGAGCTCAAACCACTTCCACCTGGACTTAGGTATGCTTTCCTCTTTGGAGATAAGCAAACTCCAGTGATCATCAGTGATAAGCTCTCCGAACTAGAAACCCAACAACTCATCACTGTCCTGGAGAAGAATCGATCGGTCTTAGGATATTCTCTCCAAGACCTGAAAGGGATTAGCCCAAATCTCTGTACTCATCGCATCCCGATCGATTCTGAAGCAATGCCGTCTCGGGAACCTCAAAGACGGCTGAACAATGCCATGAGAGAGGTCGTGAAAAAGGAAGTTCTCAAGCTCCTTCATGCTGGGATCATCTACCCAGTTCCCAATAGCGAGTGGGTTAGTCCCGTCCAAGTCGTTCCAAAGAAGGGAGGAATGACGGTAGTGCGCAATGACAAGAATGAGCTCATTCCTCAGCGCACTGTTACCGGGTGGCGTATGTGCATAGATTATCGTAAACTCAACAAAGCCACCAAGAAAGACCATTTCCCTCTTCCGTTCATAGACGAGATGCTTGAACGGCTAGCCAAACACTCCTTCTGTTTCCTTGATGGTTACTCTGGATATCACCAAATCCCAATCCATCCTGAAGACCAGAGTAAAACCACGTTCACATGCCCTTATGGGACGTATGCCTATCGGCGTATGTCCTTTGGGTTGTGTAACGCACCTGCCTCTTTCCAACGTTGCATGATGTCCATCTTCTCTGACATGATTGAGGAGATTATGGAAGTGTTCATGGACGATTTCTCAGTTTATGGAAGGACCTTCACCGAGTGTCTGAAAAATCTGGACAAGGTCCTCCAGAGGTGTAAAGAGAAGCACCTCATTTTGAACTGGGAAAAGTGCCATTTTATGGTGCGAGAGGGTATTGTCTTAGGACATCGGGTGTCGGAACGTGGAATCGAGGTAGACAGGGCAAAAATAGAAGTGATTGAGCAACTTCCACCTCCCAAAAACGTTAAGGGAATCCGAAGCTTCCTTGGTCATGCCGGATTCTATAAGCGCTTCATCAAAAATTTTCCCAGATATCTCGGCCCTTGACCAATCTTTTAGCCAAAGATGCCCCCTTCATTTTCAATGAGGAGTGTTACGCCGCTTTTCACACCCTCAAGAAGGCACTCATTTCCGCTCCCATTATCCAGCCTCCCGACTGGAGCATCCCATTTGAAATCATGTGTGATGCGAGCGACTATGCCGTAGGAGCTGTGCTGGGCCAAACTAAGGACAGGAAGCACTATGCTATCTAATACGCTAGCAAAACGCTCATCGGCCCTCAGCTCAACTACGCGACCACGGAAAAGGAATTCTTAGTGGTCATATTTGCTATAGACAAATTCCGGTCCTACCTAGTCGGGGCCAAGGTCATAGTCTATTTAGATCACGCTGCTTTGAAGTACCTTCTGACCAAGAAGGATGCAAAGCCGAGACTCATCCGCTGGGTTCTGCTACTCCAGGAGTTCGACATCGAGATAAGAGATAAGAAGGGAGTAGAGAACTCAGTGGCTGACCACCTGTCCCGAATGGAAGTACCGTCTGATCTTTCGATCGACGATTACTTGCGGGATGACACACTCCTTAAGGTCACCACTGGCGATCCGTGGTATGCTAACATAGTAAACTTCATGGTCACGGGGTATGTCCCTCCTGGAGAAAATAAGAAGAGATTAGCTTATGAGAGCCGACTCCATCTCTGGGACGACCCGTACCTCTTCCGGATATGTAGTGACGGACTCCTCAGAAGGTGCATCCCTGCACATGAGGCATATAAAATCCTAGAGAGGTGCCACGCAGCTCCGTACGGAGGACACTACGGTGCATTCTGGACCAATGCCAAAGTCTGGCAGAGCGGATTTTATTGGCCCAGCATGTACGGAGATGCAAGAGCATTCGTCATGCGATGCCCCCGCTATCAGAAACACAGAAACATTAACACTAGAGACGTGATGCCACTCACTAGCAATCTCCAAGTAGAAATTTTCGATGTTTGGGGAGTGGACTTCATGGGTCCCTTCCCAATTTCCGAGGGTTGCCAGTTCATCCTAGTGGCAGTAGACTATGTCTCTAAGTGGGTGGAAGCTCTACCTTGTGTAGCCGCCGATTCTAGGAACGCGAGACGAATGTTTCATGAGTACTCGATCGGTCTTAGGATATTCTCTCCAAGACCTGAAAGGGATTAGCCCAAATCTCTGTACTCATCGCATCCCGATCGATTCTCAAGCAATGCCGTCTCGGGAACCTCAAAGACGGCTGAACAATGCCATGAGAGAGGTCATGAAAAAGGAAGTTCTCAAGCTCCTTCATGCTCGGATCATCTACCCAGTTCCCAATAGAGAGTGGGTTAGTCCCATCCAAGTCGTTCCAAAGAAGGGAGGAATGACGGTAGTGCGCAATGACAAGAATGAGCTCATTCCTCAGCGCACTGTTACCGGGTGGCCTATGTGCATAGACTATCGTAAACTCAACAAAGCCACCAAGAAAGACCATTTCCCTCTTCCGTTCATAGACGAGATGCTTGAACGGCTAGCCAAACACTCCTTCTGTTTCCTTGATGGTTACTCTGGATATCACCAAATCCCAATCCATCCTGAAGACCAGAGTAAAACCACGTTCACATGCCCTTATGGGACGTATGCCTATCGGCGTATGTCCTTTGGGTTGTGTAACACACCTCATGTGCATGGAATTTGAGTTTGTTAATTAGTTTATACACACATATAATTTTAATACTATATTATCTAATACTGATCGAGCATCCTTTTTACACATGGTTTAGGAGTTGTAAATCTACTTTAGTCGTTAGGTTTTTTTGGCAATGGCAAGTGATGATTGTAGTTGGATGGAATTGCCGACTGATGATGATGCGTGGCAACGTGGATTTAATAAGTTTATGGAAGATACCTTTGAAGACAGATTTCCAAAAGAGCATGTGAAATGTCCATGCACTTGATGTCGTGGAATGACATATCAAGGAATAGAAGATGTTGAACACCACTTGGTCACAAGATGGTTTGACAAGTATTTCATAAAAAAGGAAAAAACAATGTCATCATCGTGCTGCTGAACCTATTGTTGTGGATGATGACATTGAGAGTGAAGGTGTTGATCATGATGATCGGGAGGCCACCACTGAATTGTTTTCCTCTCTGATTAGTGGCGCCATACATGGTGGAATCGAGG
>OAMR01000268.1:1246417-1293991 GCA_900205405.1 Echinochloa crus-galli | reverse complement strand
ATTTTAACATTAACCAAATTACTACAAGTGAATGAAACCCGGTTGTAACCTGAGAGATAAGTAGTATAAGGGTAGAGAGGGCAGAGTCGGGTAAAGGTATTCTCTTGACTAACTGAGCTAAACAGATAATACTAACAGATGCTTACGTCGGCAAACGGAACCAGCAACACGCAAAAAGGGATGAGAAGGGGTGTTGCCAATAATCGTTGGAGGCTCCTGCAGGCCAGGTCTGGATGTGATGGGCTATGTAGGCCGTATAGGGCTATCACCACCTAACGACTACCACCTCCGTCGACCCAGTGACAACAAGTCTAGGCACTGTGCCTACACTAGTCAGCTAATACTTATCTCCTATAGAAAGACAAGCACCCAAGCCAAGCAACTAGTACTACAAGTGAATTAATAAAGTATAAGTGACATTAAACATAAATAAACATCATCTTCTAATCAAAAAGGATCCAGGCCGCTCATGACCATGAGCAAGGCTATCATGATAGATTTACACTCTGCAGAGGTTTCGCCCTTTACCCACCAATCGCGTAAAAGTTCAAAGGAACTTTGCACCCAACAACGCACATCAACACTCCAGTCGCGTAAAAGTTCAAAAGAACTTTGCACCCAACCATGCGCATCAACACTTCCGAGGTGTGATTGCATAGGGACGCTACGAGGTTTTTCACAAGACACCCTAACAAGACAGTGGCCGCTAAGGTACAATAAGGTTGTGAGACTCTAGGCACCGAGATCGACGTACGCCTACAGAGTCACACCATAGGGGGGTCGATGGCGTCCAGAGCGTGGGCATCACACCCAACAATGCACAACGTGCAGAGTTCCCCGTCGCAGGGACTCCCAACACGGGACTGGGTCTAACGAGACCTAGCCGACAGGGCTACCGTCCTCGGTGGAATCAAGAAACCCCCCGTGCCTTACTTCCCATAACGCCGTCGGCCCCACCGGTAACCACTGGCAAGCTAGAGACGTACAAGTTACTTGACCAAGACCAGAGCCATAAGAGCTCTAGCGGTGGCGACAGGCTCCTGGGTTGCCGCTTTAAGAACCGGACCTTACGGAGAGACACTGGAGCAAAGCACACAGCACATGCCCCAGCTCCCTAAACCATGTTGCTAAAAAGCAAGTTTTATCATTAATGTTGAGGTGAACCATTAAGTCAAAATTAACAGTTAAATAAAGATGACAGTAGCTGCACATAGCAAAATCTACCCATATGCATAAACCCAAGGTAATCAAAGGATAGGAGTAAACAAACTAGGTACAACCTTAATAGGACATCAAATTGAGGAGCAAAAACAGACTCGGGTAAAAATAACTTTTCTAGGACTCCAAACAAGGTGATTCAAATTTGAATTTAAAGAAATTTAAATTCTCGTTTGAATCACAAGCAATACAAAAATAAATGCAGCAGCATGAATGCAACAAAAATGTTCCTACCACTTAATCCACGTACGTGAACTCCAAAGCGTACGGCTCACCGACTGGACACGAATCACCATACAAGCAAGCACGCAAACCAATACATGTAAACAAATAATATTCTATTAGAACAGTACACCAAACAGTATAAATAGAACAAATAAAGGTTCTAGAAATAATCTACGCTTCACTATGAACACATGAGCGCGAAAATCACACTAATCGGAGCTAAAACGGAAAAGATATGACAATTCTAAGTTCTAAGGACCTGCTGGCAAGTTTTAAAAGTTTCCAGGAGCTTATTTTGAAGAAACCAGGGACCTATACATAATTACGCTTAAAAACCAAAGGTCTAACGCGCAAAAACAACTAAAAGGACGGAGGGTTCTATTTCCTAAAAGCTCAGGGGGTTTTTCATTAAAAATAGGACCTATCTGGAATTATTTTTGAACTAAACAGGACCGCGGGTTGATTTGACTAAAGCCGACGGGCTCTTTAACAATTTAGCCAGGCTGACCAGTATGGACTTGTTGACTCGGGGACTGAGGGCGCGTGGCGACCGTCGGATCAAGTTCCGATGGCTCGGATGGAGCCTAGCGCCGAGGTCGTCGTCAGCAGCAAGGAAAGCGGCGGTGCCACGTGAGCCGCGATGGAGGGCTCGCCGGCAAATCTCGATCTCGGGTTCCAGGGCACGGTTTGCGGCGTGGCTAGGCTCTACGGTCTCGGGAGGAGATGGCAAACTCGATGGAGGGGTCCAAGTCGAGGATTTCGTGGCGGGGGTATGTGGACGACGGCGAACAGCGAAGGCGGCGACGGCGAGCGACGGGGGCCGGGTTGCAGGGAACGGGACCGAGCAAGAAGGGGCGCGGGAGTCTTGTTACCTCACGGCAGAGCTCCTGGGTCGCCTCTCGTCGTGCAGAGGGTGGCGGCTCGCGGGGATCGAGGGCGGCGGCGAGCTCGGGATGATGGCGCTCGAGCTCGGGCGAGGGGAGGGCGCTGCGGCTAGGGAGGCTCGGGGCGTGGGCTAGGATGCGGCATTGGGGTGCGGGGCACGGCTTTTATAGCCCCGGGAGGTGATCCTTGGCGTGCGAGTCCCGAAATCGGGCGGTGGTCGGCGATCCTCCCTTTCCTTGTGGGGGAAGCTTTCCATGGGGAAATCGGCGCCCAAAAGGAAACAAGGGCGCGGGGAAGCTTCGGCGAAGGTTCCTGGGTGGGCTACGGCGCCAGGGCGGTCCGCCGAGCGGCGCTAATCGCGGCGGGGAAGGAGGAGATGAAGGTGAGAGGTGGGGGATGATGCTGACAGGCGGGGCCCGCCTGTCGATACGGGAAGGAGGAAAAGGGGGAGAGGCGCGCTGCGGGCTGGGCCAAGGGAAGCTGTTGGGCCAGCTCGGGAAAGGGCCGAGGTGGGAGGGGGAAAAGGCGAGGTGGGCCGGGGAAATGAGGGGGCTGAGCCGGGCTAGGGAGGAAGTTGAGGGAGCGCAAGCGAGCCAAGGTTAAAGTTTTAGGAGCAGGAGCAAAAACAGACTCGGGTAAAAATAACTTTTCTAGGACTCCAAACAAGGTGATTCAAATTTGAATTTAAAGAAATTTAAATTCTCGTTTGAATCACAAGCAATACAAAAATAAATGCAGCAGCATGAATGCAACAAAAATGTTCCTACCACTTATATTAAAGTTTATTAATCATAAATAATTCATTTAACCTATATTAATTATTAACAAATTAAATAAAAGTCAATTAATTATTAAAAATTTTAAATAGGCAAATTTTTGGGTGTTACATCCTGCAAGGAATGTGCCCAAAAGAGTGGAGGTACCAAATAAAACCACTCAACCCCAAGTTGGAAACAAGAGGGAGAGAAGCACTTCCAAGAAGCAATATGTGGTTGCTAATAAGCAAAAGAAGACTAGAAAATAACTAAAATTTCAGTTGATACACACCTAGAGGTCATACGTTGTCCGGTGGATAGAAGTGATCCATCATCCAGCTCACCTATGTGCATAAACACTGAGACTGGAACACCGAAAGACCCTAGATCCATCGTATTGGGAAATAATGATGAATCTCTAAGGGTAGACGAAATCGCTATAAACTTTATAGAGAACAGAGAATCCTATGATCGTAAGTCCACATTAGTCGACTGTTACCTCTCCGAACAAATTGCAAATACCCTTCAAACAGATCTGGATCCTAAGTCTACGACAGAATGCAAGAAGCTTTCTATCTAGGATAAATGGAAGGTAGCAATTAAAACAGAGATTGCCTCGCTTAATAAAAGGAAAGTGTTTTTGGCTGTGATGCCAACAGCTCCTGGTATCATCCCTGTGGGATACAAATGGGTTTTCGTTCGTAAAATAAATGAAAACAATGAAGTGGTGAGATACAAAGAAAGGCTAGTGGCACAAGGTTTTACGCAAAGACCTGGCGTTGATTTCAACGAAACTTATTCTCCAGTAATGAGCGGAATAACCTTCCAATACTTAATATCATTGGCAGTACAAAATCGTCTATCTATGTAGTTGATGGACATAGTGATCGCATATCTATATGGGTCATTAGATTTTTATATATACATGAAAGTTCCTGAAGGAATCAGTATACCAGAAAATAAGGCAAATCGCAACATGTATTGCGTCAAATTGCAGAAGTCGTTATACGGCTTAAAACAATCAGGCCGAATGTGGAACAATCGGCTAAGAGAATTCCTTATATCAATAGGATATACAAATAATGATGATTGCCCATGTGTCTTCATTAAGAAATCCTCAAAAGGTTTTTGTATCATATCAGTACACGTTGATGATCTTAATATCATTGGAAACGAAACTGACATGAAGCGCGTCATCATTTAAAGACGGAGTTTGAAACGAAGGATTTGGGTAAAACCAAATTTTGCTTAGGTTTACAACTTGAGCATTTCCCTTCAGGTATATTTATATACCAATCTGCCTATGTCCAATAGATATTGGAGAAATTCAATATGGACAAGTCATATCCGACAAAAACTCCCATGGTAGTGAGATCCTTAGATCTTGAAAAGGATCCTTTTAGACCACGGGATGAAGAAGAAGAGATATTGGGACCACATTACCCATATTTTAGTGCCATTGGAGCATTAATGTATATTGCTAATAGTACACAACCGGATATTGCATTTGCAGTAAATTTACTAGCAAGATATAATGCTGCACCTACTAAACGCCATTGGGTAGGAATAAAAATGGTATTTAGATACCTCAATGGTACAGAGGATCTTGGATAATTCTATAGTAGAAATCAAGATCCAACTTTGGTAGGATATACAGATGTTGGTTATTTGTCAGATCCCCGCAATGGCCGATCACAAACAGGTTTTGTATTTTTACAAAGAGGAATAACAATTTCTTGGAAATCTAAAAAACAGACATTAGTGTCTACTTCCACCAATCATTCTGAATTAATAGCATTATATGAAGCATCACACGAATGTGTATGGCTTCGCAGAATGATAAACCACATCATACAGTCTTGTGGTATTGGTGCGATTGATACACCAACGATTATCTTTAAAGATAATTCAACTTGTGTTACTTAGACAAAATCTGGTTATATTGAGAGTAATATGACTAAGCATATTATTCCTAAATTATTCTACCCCCATGAGCTCCAAAATAAATGGAGAAATTGAAATCTTGCAAACTAAATCATGTGATAATCTAGCAGACTTATTCACAAAATCTCTACCATACTCATCATTCCATAAATGTGTTGAGGGTATTGGTATGAGAAGACTTAAAGATTTGCAAGAATCAGGGGAGAACCAGTCTAAAATATAACTTACTACACATATAATATTACACTCTTTTCTTTACATGAGTTTTACTCTACTAGAGCTTTCTCACGTAAAGTTTTTAATGAGGGTATTACTTCTTATTTTCCCAATGGGTTTTGAAGGAGTTCTACCTGGTATATTGATATATTTTGTTTTCTTCCTATAGGTTTTTCCAAAGATTCAAGAGTATGATTGCTGAACAAATAGAGACTTCCACAAGACTAATTGATCAAGGGGGAGTGTTAATATTAGTCAATAATTAGTGATCAATTAGGATAATCATTATAATTAGGATTAGAGTAACTGCTAATAGCAGTTACCCCATAAGACATCCCGTAGAGACCTGCCCTTTCGGCATCACCCCTTGGGGGCTGTATATATACTTGTAACACTGTTCACAATCATAAACACACTTATTTTCACTATTCACTTTTACATTCAACAATACTGTTCATTGGCTGAATGCACGGGTGTGAATTCACTTTACGTAACAGTGCACTTTGGGCCGGCACCTATGGGCTGATGTACGAGGATCTCTCTAGTAGTGATGTGGGAGAACAGTGAATAAGGGGGTGTTTGGATCCTTCCGCTAAAGTTTAGTTCCGTTACATCGGATGTAAAGATATTAATTAGAGGTATTAAATATAGATTAATTAAAAAAATTCATTACATAAACAAAGACTAATTTGTGAGATGAATCTATTAAGTCTAATTAGTCCAAGAATAGACAATATAATGCTACAGTACATATATGTTAATTATGTAGGCTCGTTAGATTCGTCTCGCGAAATAGCCATGACTTATGCAATTAGTTTTATAATTAGTTTATGCTTAATACTTCTAATTATCATTTATTTAAGTGACTAAACTTTAGCCCCTTGGATCCAAACACCCCCTAGACAACTATGGTTACAAACCTTGATAGAAAATCTATATATGTCTAATATTTCTAAGGAAGACTTGACAAATAAACCACCTAGTATAAATTAATGTTTGTGTATTGGGAGTATATGGCTTCCAATAATACAACATAAAAAAAACTTTCATGGGAACCGCTTACTTTAGGAAACAGAAAACTTATATAAGTCAAAACATGCGTTGAAATAAACTTATATAACAAACTTTACAACAATATTGCAATATAAACAAAATAAAAGTTTATTTCAACGCATGTTAACTACGCATCTTGCAATATTAACTTATTTTGTTGCGCTCGGTGCAAAGTATATTTTGTTGGCACAGATATGCGTAGTTGAGCAATGAAAAGGGTTGCTAGCGTCTCCTCAAAATAAAGCTAACACATGAACCGTACTTCCCAACAAAACATCCTAACTATATGTCCATTACTCTTTTCGCCCCTCAAATGATTCGGATTCCCTACATTATTATTGTACGCGAGATGCTAATGTTCTTTGCCAATGGCTGCAAACGGCAGTGGTGTTTGTCAATACAAGATATTGATATTTTGATTGGGAAGAAAATTAAATGATGTGGTGGTCCAGAAACTTCACTACCAGAATCCTTCACATCCGCCCGCCTCCTCCGCCTCGGCCATTTTTGGACCCGGTGCTGATGGGGCTTCAGCACCGGGTCCAACGGCTAGGAGCGGGGGCGGCGCGGAGGTGCGTCCGGGCGGACACATTAGCACCGGGTCGTGGAAAGACCCGGTGCTAATGTTCACCCTTTAGCACCGGGTGCAGCCACGACCCGGTGCTAATGTGCCCGAGGCCTTTAGCACCGGGTCGTGGCTGCACCCGGTGCTAAAGGGGGCGCATTAGCACCGCGTCTTGCTATGACCCGGTGCTAATGTCTTCGCCCTGACACATCTTCGCATATTGGAAAATGCTTCATTTAAATGTATTGGAGATATTTACATTGAAATGTATATTGGAAATGTTATATGTTTGAAATGTATATTGGAAAATGCTTCATTTAAATGTATTGGAGATATTTACATTGAAATGTATATTGGAAATGTTATATGTTTGAAATGTATATTGGAAAATGCTTCATTTAAATGTATTGGAGATATTTACATTGAAATGTATATTGGAAATGTTATATGTTTGAAATGTATATTGGAAAATGCTTCATTTAAATGTATTGGAGATATTTACATTGAAATGTATATTGGAAATGTTATATGTTTGAAATGTATATTGGAAAATGCTTCATTTAAATGTATTGGAGATATTTACATTGAAATGTATATTGGAAATGTTATATGTTTGAAATGTATATTGGAAAATGCTTCATTTAAATGTATTGGAGATATTTACATTGAAATGTATATTGGAAATGTTATATGTTTGAAATGTATATTGGAAAATGCTTCATTTAAATGTATTGGAGATATTTACATTGAAATGTATATTGGAAATGTTATATGTTTGAAATGTATATTGGAAAATGCTTCATTTAAATGTATTGGAGATATTTACATTGAAATGTATATTGGAAATGTTATATGTTTGAAATGTATATTGGAAAATGCTTCATTTAAATGTATTGGAGATATTTACATTGAAATGTATATTGGAAATGTTATATGTTTGAAATGTATATTGGAAAATGCTTCATTTAAATGTATTGGAGATATTTACATTGAAATGTATATTGGAAATGTTATATGTTTGAAATGTATATTGGAAAATGCTTCATTTAAATGTATTGGAGATATTTACATTGAAATGTATATTGGAAATGTTATATGTTTGAAATGTATATTGGAAAATGCTTCATTTAAATGTATTGGAGATATTTACATTGAAATGTATATTGGAAATGTTATATGTTTGAAATGTATATTGGAAAATGCTTCATTTAAATGTATTGGAGATATTTACATTGAAATGTATATTGGAAATGTTATATGTTTGAAATGTATATTGGAAAATGCTTCATTTAAATGTATTGGAGATATTTACATTGAAATGTATATTGGAAATGTTATATGTTTGAAATGTATATTGGAAAATGCTTCATTTAAATGTATTGGAGATATTTACATTGAAATGTATATTGGAAATGTTATATGTTTGAAATGTATATTGGAAAATGCTTCATTTAAATGTATTGGAGATATTTACATTGAAATGTATATTGGAAATGTTATATGTTTGAAATGTATATTGGAAAATGCTTCATTTAAATGTATTGGAGATATTTACATTGAAATGTATATTGGAAATGTTATATGTTTGAAATGTATATTGGAAAATGCTTCATTTAAATGTATTGGAGATATTTACATTGAAATGTATATTGGAAATGTTATATGTTTGAAATGTATATTGGAAAATGCTTCATTTAAATGTATTGGAGATATTTACATTGAAATGTATATTGGAAATGTTATATGTTTGAAATGTATATTGGAAAATGCTTCATTTAAATGTATTGGAGATATTTACATTGAAATGTATATTGGAAATGTTATATGTTTGAAATGTATATTGGAAAATGCTTCATTTAAATGTATTGGAGATATTTACATTGAAATGTATATTGGAAATGTTATATGTTTGAAATGTATATTGGAAAATGCTTCATTTAAATGTATTGGAGATATTTACATTGAAATGTATATTGGAAATGTTATATGTTTGAAATGTATATTGGAAAATGCTTCATTTAAATGTATTGGAGATATTTACATTGAAATGTATATTGGAAATGTTATATGTTTGAAATGTATATTGGAAAATGCTTCATTTAAATGTATTGGAGATATTTACATTGAAATGTATATTGGAAATGTTATATGTTTGAAATGTATATTGGAAAATGCTTCATTTAAATGTATTGGAGATATTTACATTGAAATGTATATTGGAAATGTTATATGTTTGAAATGTATATTGGAAAATGCTTCATTTAAATGTATTGGAGATATTTACATTGAAATGTATATTGGAAATGTTATATGTTTGAAATGTATATTGGAAAATGCTTCATTTAAATGTATTGGAGATATTTACATTGAAATGTATATTGGAAATGTTATATGTTTGAAATGTATATTGGAAAATGCTTCATTTAAATGTATTGGAGATATTTACATTGAAATGTATATTGGAAATGTTATATGTTTGAAATGTATATTGGAAAATGCTTCATTTAAATGTATTGGAGATATTTACATTGAAATGTATATTGGAAATGTTATATGTTTGAAATGTATATTGGAAAATGCTTCATTTAAATGTATTGGAGATATTTACATTGAAATGTATATTGGAAATGTTATATGTTTGAAATGTATATTGGAAAATGCTTCATTTAAATGTATTGGAGATATTTACATTGAAATGTATATTGGAAATGTTATATGTTTGAAATGTATATTGGAAAATGCTTCATTTAAATGTATTGGAGATATTTACATTGAAATGTATATTGGAAATGTTATATGTTTGAAATGTATATTGGAAAATGCTTCATTTAAATGTATTGGAGATATTTACATTGAAATGTATATTGGAAATGTTATATGTTTGAAATGTATATTGGAAAATGCTTCATTTAAATGTATTGGAGATATTTACATTGAAATGTATATTGGAAATGTTATATGTTTGAAATGTATATTGGAAAATGCTTCATTTAAATGTATTGGAGATATTTACATTGAAATGTATATTGGAAATGTTATATGTTTGAAATGTATATTGGAAAATGCTTCATTTAAATGTATTGGAGATATTTACATTGAAATGTATATTGGAAATGTTATATGTTTGAAATGTATATTGGAAAATGCTTCATTTAAATGTATTGGAGATATTTACATTGAAATGTATATTGGAAATGTTATATGTTTGAAATGTATATTGGAAAATGCTTCATTTAAATGTATTGGAGATATTTACATTGAAATGTATATTGGAAATGTTATATGTTTGAAATGTATATTGGAAAATGCTTCATTTAAATGTATTGGAGATATTTACATTGAAATGTATATTGGAAATGTTATATGTTTGAAATGTATATTGGAAAATGCTTCATTTAAATGTATTGGAGATATTTACATTGAAATGTATATTGGAAATGTTATATGTTTGAAATGTATATTGGAAAATGCTTCATTTAAATGTATTGGAGATATTTACATTGAAATGTATATTGGAAATGTTATATGTTTGAAATGTATATTGGAAAATGCTTCATTTAAATGTATTGGAGATATTTACATTGAAATGTATATTGGAAATGTTATATGTTTGAAATGTATATTGGAAAATGCTTCATTTAAATGTATTGGAGATATTTACATTGAAATGTATATTGGAAATGTTATATGTTTGAAATGTATATTGGAAAATGCTTCATTTAAATGTATTGGAGATATTTACATTGAAATGTATATTGGAAATGTTATATGTTTGAAATGTATATTGGAAAATGCTTCATTTAAATGTATTGGAGATATTTACATTGAAATGTATATTGGAAATGTTATATGTTTGAAATGTATATTGGAAAATGCTTCATTTAAATGTATTGGAGATATTTACATTGAAATGTATATTGGAAATGTTATATGTTTGAAATGTATATTGGAAAATGCTTCATTTAAATGTATTGGAGATATTTACATTGAAATGTATATTGGAAATGTTATATGTTTGAAATGTATATTGGAAAATGCTTCATTTAAATGTATTGGAGATATTTACATTGAAATGTATATTGGAAATGTTATATGTTTGAAATGTATATTGGAAAATGCTTCATTTAAATGTATTGGAGATATTTACATTGAAATGTATATTGGAAATGTTATATGTTTGAAATGTATATTGGAAAATGCTTCATTTAAATGTATTGGAGATATTTACATTGAAATGTATATTGGAAATGTTATATGTTTGAAATGTATATTGGAAAATGCTTCATTTAAATGTATTGGAGATATTTACATTGAAATGTATATTGGAAATGTTATATGTTTGAAATGTATATTGGAAAATGCTTCATTTAAATGTATTGGAGATATTTACATTGAAATGTATATTGGAAATGTTATATGTTTGAAATGTATATTGGAAAATGCTTCATTTAAATGTATTGGAGATATTTACATTGAAATGTATATTGGAAATGTTATATGTTTGAAATGTATATTGGAAAATGCTTCATTTAAATGTATTGGAGATATTTACATTGAAATGTATATTGGAAATGTTATATGTTTGAAATGTATATTGGAAAATGCTTCATTTAAATGTATTGGAGATATTTACATTGAAATGTATATTGGAAATGTTATATGTTTGAAATGTATATTGGAAAATGCTTCATTTAAATGTATTGGAGATATTTACATTGAAATGTATATTGGAAATGTTATATGTTTGAAATGTATATTGGAAAATGCTTCATTTAAATGTATTGGAGATATTTACATTGAAATGTATATTGGAAATGTTATATGTTTGAAATGTATATTGGAAAATGCTTCATTTAAATGTATTGGAGATATTTACATTGAAATGTATATTGGAAATGTTATATGTTTGAAATGTATATTGGAAAATGCTTCATTTAAATGTATTGGAGATATTTACATTGAAATGTATATTGGAAATGTTATATGTTTGAAATGTATATTGGAAAATGCTTCATTTAAATGTATTGGAGATATTTACATTGAAATGTATATTGGAAATGTTATATGTTTGAAATGTATATTGGAAAATGCTTCATTTAAATGTATTGGAGATATTTACATTGAAATGTATATTGGAAATGTTATATGTTTGAAATGTATATTGGAAAATGCTTCATTTAAATGTATTGGAGATATTTACATTGAAATGTATATTGGAAATGTTATATGTTTGAAATGTATATTGGAAAATGCTTCATTTAAATGTATTGGAGATATTTACATTGAAATGTATATTGGAAATGTTATATGTTTGAAATGTATATTGGAAAATGCTTCATTTAAATGTATTGGAGATATTTACATTGAAATGTATATTGGAAATGTTATATGTTTGAAATGTATATTGGAAAATGCTTCATTTAAATGTATTGGAGATATTTACATTGAAATGTATATTGGAAATGTTATATGTTTGAAATGTATATTGGAAAATGCTTCATTTAAATGTATTGGAGATATTTACATTGAAATGTATATTGGAAATGTTATATGTTTGAAATGTATATTGGAAAATGCTTCATTTAAATGTATTGGAGATATTTACATTGAAATGTATATTGGAAATGTTATATGTTTGTATAATGTATACTATCGAAAATGTTTATTATCGGAAATTCTATGGCGTACCCGAACCCATCGCGCACCCGAACCCCTTAGCGAATCCGTTTTTCGCGCACCGACCCCCTTAGCGAACCCTTAGCGAATCAATTCACACCGCGCACCCGAACCCCTTGGCGAATCCGTTTTTCACGCACCGACCCCCTTAGCGAAAATGTTAGAAATATTGGGAATATGTATGCTTTGTATATATTTCTTATCAATTATTTTTAATTCTATAGATGGCGGACAACAACAACAATGTCCCACCCATGCAAGAGGACAACGACACGTTCTTTGCGAATCAACTTTTCAATATTGTAACCCAACCAATGTCGATGGATGATGTGTTGGGCATCATTGGAAGGGACGACAATGTCCATGGCGACAATGTTGCAAGGGCCGAAACTATTGAAGGAGCCGGTAGCGCGCCCTCGTCTAGTCAGGTGTGTATATAGATAACATAAATTTGTACTGTACATGTCAATTATGTATACCATCTCTATATCATCTCGTATATATGTAATTTGTGTAGGCCGCCTCTGCTTCTACAAGTCGAGCTAAGAAATCAAAACGATCTACCACGAAGAAGCTGAAGGATGTCAAGTTACACATCACCCGAGTGGAGGATGACGGGGAGCCAGTTGAGCCCCCAAAAGTGGCCAAGAAATTTGTATCTCAGTGCGGGGTAATTGTACGGGACAATGTGCCCATTAGTATCAGAAAATGGAAGTCCACGGACCCCACTGAGGAGTACGTGCTCCCCGATACAGAGAAGGAGATGCTATGGAGGGAATTAAAGGCAATATTCGACTGGCCTAGCACTCATGAAGCAGAACTGAGGGATTGGACAATGAAGAAGATGGCAGTTCTGTTTCAGGATTTCAAGAAGAAGTTGTACTCGCAATTTCTCAAAACCGGAGAGGCCCCGGATCCTGAGAAGTATAAGAAGATCACTGATGACGAGTGGGAAGCATTCCTTGAGTACAAAACCTCCGAAGAGGGTGCAACGGCTAGCGCTAGAAACGCTGGAAACGCCGCAAATAAGAAGTACTCTCATAAGATGGGTTCGGGAGGTTACAAGGCAAGCATCGCTAAATGGGAGAAGATGGAAGAAGATCTATATGCTAGAGGCATCACTCCAGCGACACATGACTGGCCCGCAAGGACCAAGCATTGGTACTATGGTCATGGAGGCACCCTGAGCCCAATCGACGGCTCCTTAGTTTTTCCCGAGGACTTGCGAGAACTAGCTCAGCGTCTCCTCGATATCCTCAGGGCATCTGATAGGGGAGAATTTGTTGCCGATAGAGACAGAGATGAGCTAACCTATGCCTTAGGGAACAAGGAGCATCCTGGACGGACGCGCGGCGTAGGCACAAGCGTCTCATGGAAGAAAGGTTTCCAAGAGCACGCCGCCACCTATAGGAGCCGTTCGAGGAAGAAGGCCGAATATGAGCAGAGGGTGAGGGACCTAGAGCAAACGGTTGCCGCCCAGGGCTCAAAGCTCCAAGAAATGGAGTCAGAGATGGAGCGACGGATGAAGGTAGCATGGCTGCAGATACAACAAGCCACAGGCGGGACCGGTTCCACAGAGCCTGCACCTCTCCAACAAGCCACAGGCGGGACCGGTTCCACAGAGCCTGCACCTCTCCAACAAGCCACAGGCGGGACCGGTTCCACAGAGCCTGCACCTCTCCAACAAGCCACAGGCGGGACCGGTTCCACAGAGCCTGCACCTCTCCAACAAGCCACAGGCGGGACCGGTTCCACAGAGCCTGCACCTCTCCAACAAGCCACAGGCGGGACCGGTTCCACAGAGCCTGCACCTCTCCAACAAGCCACAGGCGGGACCGGTTCCACAGAGCCTGCACCTCTCCAACAAGCCACAGGCGGGACCGGTTCCACAGAGCATGCACCTCTCCAAGATGCGGCCCTTATTAGCCCTCCACAGCAATATCAAAGCAGTCACGCTTCCACACAGGCCGCCGAAGCGGTCCGTTACACCGTGGATGAAATAACTCAACGGACCGCGTGCGAGCTTGTCGTCAGGCAGAAGAACTTAGCTGTGGTGGTACGTATGCGACCTTAGTTCATACTGCATACATTTCACCGTAAATACCATTCATTTACTAACTTTCTTTGTGACTACTAACTTATCAGGTCGCATACGGTATGACCAAACGTGTGGAAGAAGGGCAAAAATGGCACTGCAATGACATTCCACATGGTTACGTACCTGTTGAGGTGGAGCAAGTCGTCACCAGCTGGGAAGACTTGGAACTTGACATCCCCGGAGGTGACGGAGAAACAAAACTCGGTCAGTGTTCTCACTGCATCATTCTATGGAGCAAGGCAGACATCGTTATACCCGATACACCTGCGGCTACCAACAAGCCCCCGTCACCTCCAAGAGATCCACATCATGACGATTCTCCGGGAGCTCCTGATGCAAGCCCGTCTCCTCCGCCAAAGAGGTCTCCGTCTCCTCCGCCGAAGAGGGGACGCCGCACTAAAGCCTCTGCCCCCACTCCACCAGCGAAGAAGGCGCGAAAAACTAGAGAGAAGCCCGCACCAGAGAAAAGAGCGGGCGAGAAGACTCTAGAGGGCTGCACCCGGTGCTAAAGGCCTCAGTCTGGCGCACAGTTACGGCCTTTCGCACCGGGTGTAGAAGACCCGGTGCGAAAGGGGGGCCTTTAGCACCGGGTCGTGGCTGCACCCGGTGCTAAATGCACCGGATCTATATAGCCTCGCGCCGCCCCCCGCCCCGCAGCACTTCGTCTTCCCCCAAACCGCCGGCCCTCCTCCTCGCCTCGCCCCCGCCGCCGTCGTGAGGCGCTGGCCGACAGAGCCCTCCGTCAAGGTACGGTAGCATGCCCACCTCACCTGATTCGGCTTGATGCGAGGGTAATTTGGGATCTGTTGCTGTGGGCGATCGATCCTTCCCCGTGGATTGGTGCTTGTTTGCAGGCCGATGCGTTCGATCTTGTTGGATTACCCATGATCCAGAACACCCTGGCCGGATTCAACACGTCCCTCGTCTGCTACGGTCAGCGGGCCAGGTACTTTGCTAAATGCTAATCCAAAGGAGTCGGTTTCCTGTTCTCTGCTTCTCTATTCCTGTTTTCTGATGCAAATATGTACGTGTTGTTGAATGCTTCTAGTGTGGCACTCGCATGGGGAGCGGAGGCAGCTGGGAGTGGATCGAGGCACACACTTTTCTTTTCTTCTTTTGTTGAACTGGCGGAGGCTTCTCTTTTTCTAATCTCTCTGTAATCTAAATTTCTATGTTGAATCTACGTTGAATCTTGAATGTTGTAATTGTTGGATCTTAAATGTTGTGATGTAAATTAAGATATTTCTACTCTTAATTTCTTTCTTTCTCCTCTTATTTATCTACTCTCACCTTCTTCTTTTTTCTGTTCTTGAAGAATAAGAACAAAAATTTTGTTCTTGTTCTTGAAGGACGGAGAGAAGACGACGGTGAGCTAGAAAAGAGAGGAGAGGGAAAGAGACGAGAGTAGAAAAAATATTTATTTTTTTGCGCGTAAAAATTTTTAGCACCGGGTTGTGTCTGGACCCGGTGCTAAAGGCCCTGCTACCGGCGCTGCGGGGCAGGCCCTTTAGCACCGGGTCGTGGCTGCACCCGGTGCTAAAGGGCCCCTTTAGCACCGGTTATTCAACCCGGTGCTAAAGGGGTACCCCTTTAGCCTCGGATTAGTTGCACCGGGTGGGAAACCCGGTGCTAAAGGGCTTTCCCGGTTCCACAGAGCCTGCACCTCTCCAACAAGCCACAGGCGGGACCGGTTCCACAGAGCATGCACCTCTCCAAGATGCGGCCCTTATTAGCCCTCCACAGCAATATCAAAGCAGTCACGCTTCCACACAGGCCGCCGAAGCGGTCCGTTACACCGTGGATGAAATAACTCAACGGACCGCGTGCGAGCTTGTCGTCAGGCAGAAGAACTTAGCTGTGGTGGTACGTATGCGACCTTAGTTCATACTGCATACATTTCACCGTAAATACCATTCATTTACTAACTTTCTTTGTGACTACTAACTTATCAGGTCGCATACGGTATGACCAAACGTGTGGAAGAAGGGCAAAAATGGCACTGCAATGACATTCCACATGGTTACGTACCTGTTGAGGTGGAGCAAGTCGTCACCAGCTGGGAAGACTTGGAACTTGACATCCCCGGAGGTGACGGAGAAACAAAACTCGGTCAGTGTTCTCACTGCATCATTCTATGGAGCAAGGCAGACATCGTTATACCCGATACACCTGCGGCTACCAACAAGCCCCCGTCACCTCCAAGAGATCCACATCATGACGATTCTCCGGGAGCTCCTGATGCAAGCCCGTCTCCTCCGCCAAAGAGGTCTCCGTCTCCTCCGCCGAAGAGGGGACGCCGCACTAAAGCCTCTGCCCCCACTCCACCAGCGAAGAAGGCGCGAAAAACTAGAGAGAAGCCCGCACCAGAGAAAAGAGCGGGCGAGAAGACTCTAGAGGAGCTCGAAGCCTCGGTAAAAGCAGACACAAAGAGGCAAATGGCCGAGTGGAGGAGAAAACCTGAGCCGGAGCCGAAGCTTGATCCCACCATCGTGAAGTCATTCCTCGGTAATTTGAGCAAGGGTCAACAGAAGGAAGTAATAGTAACAGACTATGACCGCTCATTACTGAAATCTCGCCGGAAACGGAAGGCTGCGGATAAGGAGGCGGGCCCATCCAAAAAGGTTCCTCAGCTCGGCCAGCAACCTCAGCGTCCCTTGGGTCCATTGCCATCTCTGGACGAGCTTAACATTCAACGAGTAATGGCCGAGACTGGACTAACCAGAGCGCAAGTCCTGGGGGAAGAAGAGGTGCCTGTAAACACAACGCTGAAGTGGCCGTTTAAGCTTGGCGAGCCTATGGTCCCTCCTGAAATGGAGAGCAACCTACAGACGAAGATGCGCCGATTCCATGACTGGTATTTGGAAGAATCAAGAAGGAATAAACGGCGCATGATAAAAGTAGGCGTGAAGGACCAAGACTTCTACAATGGTGACGCGGATTTTGTCTGGCTCAGGTTTAATGATATATATGAGCTGTACCACCGCGACGCCATGGACGTGGATTTGATCACATGTTGGACACTGTAAGTACTTTGTTGTTGCTTATAATTCACAGTTTGAAAACATTAATTCCAATCTATGCTGACGCGGGCTTTATTTATTGCTTAACATATGCAGAATGGAGATTCAAAAATGTCGCAGATCCGGGATATATGACGTTGGTTTCGTGGATCCTCGAAGGATAAGTGAAGAAATGATATTGATGAATCCTGAGGAAACATATGGAAACCTATACAAATATATTAAGAAACAAAATTACTGCGACTCCATACTAATCCCGTACAACATCGAGTGAGTACATACACAGGCTTCTTCTTCTTATACTGTCTGTGTACTATTTCATTTCTGATTATAATGTATACATGTGCACAGATTCCACTGGTTCTTAATAATATTGTGTCCTGACCGGGGTGTCGTGAACGTCTTTGATTCGTTGCACACTCCAAAAGAAAAACTACAGAACATCATGGACATGATGACAAGGTGATGTATATTTTCCCCTACTTAATTCACCCCTTACACTCGCAATGACTTAACTCAATTTTTTTGTTCGCAGGGCCTGGATTCAATTCCGTCAAGAACACCCGGGAATTCAACATGAAACACTAAAATGGAACATTGGCTTTCCGGTAAGCAAGTAATTTGTACATGTAGGCCTCGGCTAATATATTATATGAATTTTACTTAATTTCTTTTGGTCGACAGTGTGCCAAACAGGGGCCGGGAAATAATTTATGTGCATACTATGTTTGCGATTTCATGTGGAATTGGGGACATAAAAAGCTTACACAACACGATATTATGGTACGTAATAATAAACACATTTCCATTATTATTAAGTGCACAATTATTGTCTCCAACTCGGCGGATTAAATATCTTTCAATTATTTGTAAATTATAGATGTTCAGGCTGAAGGAAGAGTCCCTGGAGCTAGAAAGAATTGACGCAATTGCAGAACAGCTCGTCGGATGGATCTGGGACGAGGTCGTCAATCCCCGAGGAGAATACTTCTCGCCAGTACTGGAGGACGTGCCGGACAGTGCAACAAGATAGTCGTCAATCTTAATTAAGTAGAAAATACAGTTTAAATATATATAACTCGAGTTGACATGCATGAATATCTACTTTTGTAATATATATGTCTTCTATTTTGATGAAATGTCAGCTAGTATGAATATAGAGTCGGCCGAATACGCATTAGAATACATGTATTAGAATATATACGTATATAGACGTGCACGCATGGCTACTGAAAAAAGCAAAAAAAAAAAGAAATCCGGGGTCTTTAGCACCGGTTTCAGGCAGCAACCGGTGCTAAAGGCAGGCCCTTTAGCACCGGTTATTCGACCCGGTGCTAAAGGGGTACCCCTTTAGCCTCGGATTAGTTGCACCGGGTGGGAAACCCGGTGCTAAAGGGCTTTCCCACCCGGTGCAGATGTCGATCATTCTGGTAGTGCTTATTCGGCGGTGCAAATAAATGTGTCTTTTCGTATTAAGAATAATGGGAATGTCAAGTGGCATATACAGTGAGCATCATTCTAAGGTCTGTCTCAATAAGGATTTCATTGTTATTGAAATAAGGTGCCACATAGACAAAATAATGACACGCAAACTACGAAGATAGAAAAGGGAAGATCCCATCTAGATGAAATTATATATGCATTTTTCCAGAACATGAAAATTGTTTTATACTAGCGATATGGGTAAAATTTTTCTTGTAGACCATTCTTAATGTGGGTTTCATGGCATTAAATTTGCTGATGTGGCAGAGTAGAGAGAAAATATAGTTTCATGGCATCCGAGGGCAGCTCAAGTACTTGCTAAGGAGGTGTATGGGATGGAGGAGAGAAAAGCAAGTTTAAGAGGAGCAATACATTGGAGTGGAGGTGCAAGTTTAAGAGGAGCTAGCAACTCCAAGCACCCGTGGCCTATGTGGGCGCCGGGTGCAAAGAATAAAAAAATCATTTCAGGTGAAGCATTAATGCTAGCCGTTGGGCTGTTTGAGTAGACCATTGGCTTGCTGGACTTGCCAACTAGTTGTTGAGCACAAAAGCAGCTGGGTCTATAAATACACAAGTATTACATCCATTCAACATATCCTAGATCCGTCCATAAAAAAAAATACAAATCACACGGATGATCCATCTGGTGTGGATCCCTCAAGCTTCTCACCTGAGAACCAAAAAGAAGCAACCAATCCATCCTAGGATACCCAACACAACATTTTGCAGCCAATTTTCCACCACAATTCAACCAAGCATTCCAAACTCAGTTTCCTGGAAACTTCAATCCGTATGGCATACCTCGATACCACCAGCCATTCAGAGGATTTCAGCATAGCAATCCGTATGAAGCCAACTTCAACTTTTCTTCTGGTGTGGTGTTTGGAAGAGGAGTTGCAAGTGCAGGTAGATCTTCATCACCAGTTGAGTCAATGGTCTTTGGTCACGATGCTGCCGGATCAAGTCTAGCCTCACCAATTTCTCTTGCACCACAAGCCAATGATGTCAGTAGCCAAGTATGGAATGATAATACCGATGAAGAAAGAAAAAGGAGGGCGTATGAATTGGACTAAAGAAGAGGATCTAAAATTAGTTAGCACACGGCTACATAATTCCACTAATTGAGTGAAGGGAAATGCACAAAAGGGGCAAAAAGACCAGAGAACCAAGAAATAAGTATGAGCAAGAGAGTAAAGCATAATGAATCAGGGGAAGGACCAGAAAAACGAAGAGGCAGAACCAAGTGAGCGCCATGACCAGAACGATAAAAGAAGGCCAAAGATAGAATGAAAGGCAAATAGAAGTGCACACCGGAATTTAGTTTGGAAACACTTGAGATTGAGAAAATGAGAATGTATCATGAAGCAACTCCGAATAAAGCAGATGCAATGCAAAAGGCAGTCAAATCAATGGAAAAGGCTGCAAAAGAGACAGCAAAGACTGATTTGTTGAACAAGTACCTAGACCATATGGTTATGGATACTTCAGGCTACAGTGATGCACGAAGACACCACCATGAGAGCGTGTTGAAGCATATGGAAATGCAGTTGTTCCCTGAATAAAAATAAACAAGAGTCACTGAATGTATTAATAATTATCAGTAGCTTCCTTGCTCAATGTATAGTCCATGTATTATGTATTAGTAGTTATCAGTAGCTTCCTTGCTGAATGTATTAGTCCATGTATTATGTATTAGTTGTTATTAATATTCCTTGTTATACCAAGCAATGTATCCAAGTGGCATATTATTATCCATAATCAATCAATTTAAGTTTGTCCTCAATTTGAACAATATACAAATGTATAGCACACGTGAATCTAGCTGTTGGAAAACTAGCCTTTGAAAAACTAGCCATTGTGAGTCCTTCTATCCATCTATATATGATGAAGTGTGGCGGCAGCAATCCAAGCCACTTCTAAAATGTCTACCCAGTCAAACTCTTAGTCCCCAAACTCAAATGAGTTTAGTAGCGAGTGCAACCTTGAGAGGCTCATGTGGGAGTTTATGAATAAACCATTTGAAGCTGAGATAGAAGGGGAGCTTGAAGAAGAGATGGAAGTAGAGATTGATTTAGAGCTTGAAGCTGACTTGGTTGGTGATACCAATCGGTGCCAAACAGACACTCGAAGGTCATACTGCCGTCGTTCAACTGCTTGTCGAAGGAGGAGGTGTTCTAGTCCATGGGCTCCACCAGCAACACCGAGTCCTTGTCCTTGGGGTACACGATCACTAAGAAATCCAAAGCAAGCAAGGAACACAATGCAAGGTCAAGTCACGAGCTTTCTGGGTGAGGGAAAAAGCTTGGAGCATCAGTAGCACGGGATAAAGAGAGATCTGCAAGCATGCCATGTCACTCACAAAGGTCATTGCCGATCTAGAAATTGGTCTTCTTCATGCAGTCATTGAAGGACTCGGCGGTAGCATCCGACATGGCCCAGCTATTGTCGCCGTTGACCTTGTACTGTGTCGCACCGATGGCCATCACTAGGAGGGCGAAGCAGGCGATCCCCAGGCGCTGGACCTATCCTCGTGGGGTGTTGTGCCGAGTCTGCCTCCCGATGTCCACGGATTCACGCCTCCCATGCTATAGAGCCATGCCGCTCTGCCTCCCCAAACATAGACCTTCATATCTACTCATAGCTCCATTGGAGCACGTATACAAATCACTACCAGAATGATCGACATCTGCACCGGGTGGGAAAGCCCTTTAGCACCGGGTTTCCCACCCGGTGCAACTAATCCGAGGCTAAAGGGGTACCCCTTTAGCACCGGGTCGAATAACCGGTGCTAAAGGGCCTGCCTTTAGCACCGGTTGCTGCCTGAAACCGGTGCTAAAGACCCCGGATTTCTTTTTTTTTTTGCTTTTTTCAGTAGCCATGCGTGCACGTCTATATACGTATATATTCTAATACGTGTATTCTAATGCGTATTCGGCCGACTCTATATTCATACTAGCTGACATTGTTTAGCATGTCATGGTGAGATGCTCACGTACGTCGCCAATGCTGCATGCAATTTGACCAAGGTCTGACACGATTCCTTGGCGCCATTTCTTTACGCAAACTTCGAGCAGATTGTGAGAGAAAGAGTCCAAACACAATAATTACCGAGAGCTTTGCATGCACGAGAGGGAGAGGATATGAGCTAGCTAGGGAGGTGGTGTGTTCTTGTTGGAAGACAGACGGTGCCGATCAAGAGACCCTAGCTAACCTAACCCGGCCTATAAATCGAACAGGGCGATCCAGACATATAGATCGATCGAGGAAGGCTCGACGTGAATGTTTGTTTGGGAGACATTCACGTGGGCACTACACTAGAAAATCTTATAAATTACTAGAAAATCTTATAAATTACTAGAAAATCTTATAAATTACTAGAAAATCTTATAAATTACTAGAAAATCTTATAAATTACTAGAAAATCTTATAAATTACTAGAAAATCTTATAAATTACTAGAAAATCTTATAAATTACTAGAAAATCATTATAAATTAATAGAAAATCTTATAAATTAATAGAAAATCTTATAAATTAATAGAAAATCTTATAAATTACTAGAAAATCTTATAAATTACTAGAAAATCTTATAAATTACTAGAAAATCTTATAAATTACTAGAAAATCTTATAAATTACTATAAAATCTTATAAATTACTAGAAAATCTTATAAATTACTAGAAAATCTTATAAATTACAAAAATTGATAACTAAAAGAAAGATTTTGGAACATTAAATGGTCTCAGATGAAAAAGTCATGAATACCAAAATTTCATATCTCATCAAGATCTACAATCTTTATTTAAGTCATTCTTGCATTTGAGAAAGTGGTAGTATACATTGTTCATTAATCCTAGATTCACTCTCATAGTTTCTAAAACTTTGTTAGAGACTTGTCAAATTTGTACTACATGTTATTACCACTTCTGAAAATGATAAAATGACCTAAATAAAGATTGTAGATCATGATGAAATATGAAACTTTGGTATTCATCACTTTTTCATTTGACATCACCTAGTGTGAAAAAAAACCTTGTTTGTAGTTGTCATTTTTAATTCAAAATTTGGATTGTTCAAACAGTCTCACACGAGAAGATTTTTCAAAATAATAACATTAATAAGTTTCATAATTTGATAGAGTATGATTTTAGGAATTTTTAGGAAGAAAAATGATCTTTTTTGAAGCTTGTACGAGGGAGAACGACTAGTTACAACTTTTATACAGAGATTAAAAAGAAAAATTGTTCTTGTTCATCCAGTGACGTGGCTCGTGTGCGTCCGGTGACGGCCGAGCAGCATGAACACAGCGCCTAAGTGTTCAGCTGGCTCGGCCGAGGGAGACATTAGCACCGGGTCGTGGCAAGACCCGGTGCTAATGTGCACACTTTAGCACCGGGTGCAGCCAGCAACCGGTGCGAAATGGCCTCGGCACATTAGCACCGGTTGCTGGCTGCACCCGGTGCTAAAGGGGGCGCATTAGCACCGGGTCTTGCCACGACCCGGTGCTAATGTCTTCGCCCTGGCACCCCGCAGCGCCGCCCCGCTCCTAGCCGTTGGACCCGGTGCTGAAGCCCCATCAGCACCGGGTCCAAAAATGACCGAGGCGGAGGAGGCGGGCGGATGTGAATGATTCTGGTAGTGAATGATGGATAGGGAGTAGATCAGGGAAAAGAGATGGAAGGGAAGCCATGGTAATCTCCGCGGGAAGGAAATGCCCAGGTTGGGGAAAGGTAGAGAAGGGGATATTTTTATCATGATGGGACCCATATTGGTAGGTGCTATACTAATCTAGACATTGGAGCTTATTTTGCCATGTAAATGCTATATGATGTGTCTAGACTTGCACTTTACCAAGAAAATATACACTGAGTTGCCTTGAGAGGAGTTTTGTCCCCACAAAATCCACCTGGCTCAGTTACCTAGTTTATAGTCTTGATAACTGTGCAATAAAACAGGCCTTATCTAACTATCCCCCAATCATGGGCAGTAAAAAACACTATGCATTGGGATGCGTGTTGCTGTATCTGCCAAATTCAACAAAATTAAGCTCCCTATTACTATGCTCTCTCCGTTCTCTTTTATAAGGTTTGCATGTATATAGAGGTGGACACTGAGCCAGCTCAACTTGTTGTGGCTCATTAGTCAAACGAGCCATCTCGGCTTGGTTCGTTAAGAAAACGAGCAAAAAACTGGCTCGGCTCGTTAATAGCTCGTGCTGGCCCGTTAGGCTCGCGAGCTAAGGTAAACTTAAAAATTGCTACAATAATATATATGAAACAAAAAAATTATATGGTCTTAATATTTATAAAATCTACTATACCATACTATAATAGTAGAAAATAGCCATTACATTTATCTAGAAACACACACATATAGTATACACAAGTTATAACTAATTAATAATTTGCTCATTAGTCTACTAGGCTTTTTAGCTTGTTTGGCTCGTGAGCTGGCTCGAGCTAGCTCATTAACGAAACGAGCAAAAATAGTTGCCCGGCTCGTTAAAAAAAATACATCGAGCCAAGCCAAGCCAAGCTGAACCAACTCACGAGTTTTGAGCTTTTGGTCCAGCCCTACATGTATATAAAGATTCGTTTACAGTCTCCTATCGATAATTTAACCAACAAAATTTATTTTTTATAGTAGAAACTTGGAATGATTAGATAATCAAAAGTATTATCCAATGATAATAAGTTTATTACCATAATTGAAGACCGTGTCATATTAAGTCGTGCCTGACCGTGTCAAGTCAAGTCATGCCTTATAAAAGCAAACAGAGGGAGTTGTACGAAAGATATATAGGTTAGTCAGGGCTAATGCGCAGTTTAGGGATGTTTCATTGGTTCTCCATCAATTGTAATTGCATAAACTGGTCCTTCCCAACTTGGAAAAGGTGTATATGCCCATTTTTGGGGTGATGTAACATGAAGAGATTCAAGTGCGGAGACACCTGAAAAATTCATATACATAGCTGTTGAGTGGACGCTTTGAAGAAGACCAAAAATTGACTTTTTGGACGGTTGCCCGGATCGACATATGTATATCCCGAGGTCACGTATGGCAATCTTTCCTAAATCTTACAACCACCTGCCATGAGTTAACAACTAGGCCACTCTCATCTACGAGGATTGAGAGTGTCATACAACAATGGCCGCTCTCATATGGGAACCCTATTTGTATTTTTTCTGAAAATATGAATAAAGCTTATGTTCCATTTATCTTTGGTTACTGTGTGTACTTTGTACACTGGCACATGCACATTTTTCTTTTTTCCCCAGTGTGTAGAGAAATCTCTGGCGTGATTTTCTCTCCAAACACACCATATCATCTCATCATATTGCATTGCACATCATTCATGGATGTCGTTGCTTGTTGGCCACGACCTACCAGGACAACATATATAGCCCGAGGAATGGTGCGATGCAGCTTCATACCTTGTTTGGTATGGAGATAGTGGACATGACATATGCATTCATTGTGGTTTATGTCTTATTGTAGAGGAACGAATGCAGGAAAGCTCAGTGATCTTTACTGCTCGAAAGAGTACATATACAAGATGCTCATAGCCTGAACGTATGCAGCTAGAGATCCTAAATCCTAGGAGTACGTGCAGGAGCTGTTAGACGTGCTAGCTATAGCGACGTTCACATGATTCTGGACTTGGTCTTCTACACCCCCCGCAGTTGCAGTATCGCCCGAGCAGAAGCATAAACTGGACCTGAATTGTTGAAACAAAGCAGTAGGGAGCCCGTTCGTCATTGTTGCTCGGTAGGAACGTGGAGGACGCGCAACTCTCCAAGAGCAACCTTCTCACGAACGAAGTGAATGTAAAGCTCGACATGCTTCGTGCGGCGATGATGAACCGGATTCTCGGAGAGGTAGGCAGCCGAGACGTTGTTGCAGTATATGACTGTGGCCTTGGTGACGGTGACATGGAGCTTGCGAAGAACGTTCTGCAGCCAGCAGTATTCGGCTGTTCCATTTGCCACACCGCGATACTCCGCTTCAGCGCTTGAATGTGAGACCGTGGTTTGTCACTTGGAGGACCACGAGACGCAGTAGCCTGATGTCGAACGGTGCGTATCCGGACACCCAGCCCAGTCCGCATCAGAGTAGGCCGTAAGCTGCGTCAACGGTTACACGGAGAGATGAATGCCATGATCAAGTGTACCCAGGAGATAACAAAGAATGCACTTGATCAAATTCCAGTTCACATTGCGTGGTGCATGCATGAAAATGTAGGCCTAGTTCACGGAATATGCGATGTCGAGCCGTGTGAGCGTCAGGTACTGGAGAGACCCAACAATCTTGCAGTAAAAGGACGCATCAACCACCGGAGTACCGTCATTCAAGGAGAGCTTGTGCTAGGTGTCAACTGGCATTGGGGCAGGCTTGCAGTTGGACATGCCGGCACGCTCAAGGATTTCCTCAGCATAATGCGTCTGAATGAGGAAGAAGCCCGTGGCATCACGCTTGACCTAAATGCCGAGGAAGATGCGAAGATCCCCAAGGTGTTTGATGGTGAATTCATGGCAAAGCTGCTCAACTATGCGTTGGAGGAGCGTGGACGAATAACCTGTCAGGATGATATCATCCACATACACAAGCAAGTATGCGAGATGGCCGTTGTTGTTGTAGACAAACAACGAGGCATCAAAGCCGATGGGAGAAAAAGCCCAGGATGCGTAGATGTCCACCAAGCCGCTCAAACCATACCCGTGGAGCCTATTTCAGTCCATACAAGGACTTCACTAGGAGACAGACTGTGATCTGGGTGTGCAGGATCAACAAAGCCAACTGGTTGACGGAAGTGAACACGTTCCGCAAGCTCGCCGTGAAGGTACGCGTTCTTGACATCAAGTTGATGCACCGGCCAGGAGCGCGATGCAGCCAACTGGGGCACCGTGCAGATGGAGGCTGGTTTGACCACCGTGGAAAAATCTGGTGGAAATAGACGTCGACCTACTATTTGAAGCCACAAACGACCCATCTGGCCTTGCGTCGCTCGAGGGAGCCATCGGGGTGCAGCTTTTTCTTGAACAACCACTTGCCGGTGAGGATGTTGACGTTGGCCAGCCGAGGAACGAGGGTCCAAGTGCCATTGGACAGCAGGGCATCGTACTCCTTCTGCACCACCGCAAGCCACTCAGGGTCATGGAGGGACACACGGACAGTAGATGGTGGCGACCGCCGTGGCAATGTTGGCGTATTTTGGGTTGGGGATGGTGATACCGGCGCGCGCTCGAGTGACCATCGGGTGTCGCGGGTGGTCGACTGGAGGAGGTGATGCAGGCAGAGGCACGGTGGAGCCCGGTGCGTCGGGCGGGGCAGCAACCTCCACGGGAGGAGAGCTTGGCGCTGGAGTGGGAAGTGGCGACGTCGAGGCGGAGCTTGATCAGTGCCGAGGCCGGAGCTGCAGTAGGTGAGGCGACTGGCGGGGTCACCGTCAGGGCTTGTGGAAGCGGTGCGACCAGCAGAGTGATGGTACGAAAACGGGTAGCGGGAACCGGGATAACGTCTTGCACCAACATCGGGGCCGCGGCGTGTAGCGCAGGTGTTGGCGATGAGACCTGAGCAAAAGGGAACACATTCTCATCAAAGTAGACACGACGAGATGTTAACACTCACCGGGACACTGGGTCATAACACCGGTAACCACGTTGCTCCTTGGGATAGCCGAGGAAGATGCGGACCACGGATCAAGGGGCGAGTTTGTGCGGGGCTGTGGCGGCGGTGTTTGGGTAGCAAAGGCAGCCAAAGACTCGAAGTTGATCGTAGTCAGGTGGGGACCCATAGAGTAGCTCATGCGGTGTGAGGTGTTGGTGAGGGCAGCAGGGATGGTGGTTGAGCAAATACGTCGCCGTGGCGAGGGCATCGGGCTAGAAGCACGGTGGGACAGATGCGTTGAAGAGGAGAGCATGTAGGCTATCATTGAAAGTGCGCAGAATGCGCTCCGCACGACCATTCTATTGCGACATGTAAGGGCACGTGAGATGCAGAGAGATGTTGTGTGTGGAGAAGAATGCTCACGAGGCAACGTTGTCAAATTCATGCCATTATTGGTCTGCAAGCACTGGATGTCATGCTGGAACGGAGTGCGAACAAATTCATGAAATGAAATCAAAGTGGGGAGCACATATGACTTGTGATGAAGGGGAAATGTCCAAGCAAAGTGTGAGAAATCATCAAGCTGAACTAAGTAATATTGATAACCTGAGTTGCTAGAAATTGGCGACGTCCAAACATCGCAATGCAAAATTTGGAATGGAGAAGAACTAGCATTATTAGAGGAATGAAACGGCAACCGCACATGCTTTCCCAGGCGACAGGCATGGCATGTGTGTTTGTTGGATTTGCTACAGGAAAAACCAAAAGAGCTCAAAATGCAACGCAGAGAGTCATTCCCTGGATGGCCAAGCCGGGAGTGCCAGAGCTCCTTGTCCTGAGCAGCATGGAGACCATGGTGAGCAGCAGGAGCAGGAATCAGGGATGGCCACAGGGGGTAGAGCTCGCCAGAGGAATCACATCGGAGCAGAACCGTCTTGGTGCGGAGATCATTGATTGAGAAGCCACAGGGATCAAATTCGACAGAGATGGAGTCCCAGTTTAGTGCATGAATGTTATTGAGGTGCAAAGGCGAATAGTAGGTGGGCAATGAGGCATGGCCGGTGTACTGAACGGGAAGGGGTGCATCGTTGCCCACAATGATGGTGGATGGCGAGGAGGGTGGGGAATGGGAGGAAGTAATACCAGTGTTCGAAGCCATGTGGGAGGTGGCGCTGGTGTCCAGGAACCCGTCTTCGCTGCCAGCGCCCACATGGCGGTGGAGCAAGGTCGTCAGTATCTAGATACCATTTAGAGGAACGAATGCAGGAAAGCTCAATGATCTTTACTGCTTGACAGTGTACATATACAAGAGGCTCATAGCCTGAACGTGTGCAGCTAGAGATCCTAAATCCTAGGAGTACATACAGGAGCCATTAGACGTGCTAGCTATAACGCCATTCACATGATTCTGGACTTGGTTTTCTACACTTATGCATTGACAGTGGAATGGATAAGAGGATTGTTCCGAAGTTCTGTGGTTGTGGTTTCTCATTTATTTCATATGAGAATTATTTTTATAAATGTTTTGCCTGTACATTTGTTATCATATCTCTATGTTTTAAGTTGATGCCTAATGAACTTGTTGTTTAAATGACTTATTAAGGCAGTTTACTTGCTAAGATTTATTCTCACGACCCCCCTCCTTTTCATTTTAGGCGCTTGTGGTTGCTTTGCCTAGGGATGGGATTAGCTGCACTTCATCACTTTTATGCTATATTTCTATTATAATAATAGTACTTATTTCTTTCTACAATGAACATAGAGTGGGCCTCATCGTGACCCCTCGTGGATTAATGTTTTTTAGTGTGGATGACCCTTCAAGCATTCTTTTATTAAGTTGTTCATTAAATGGAAGTATGTGGTTTATCTCCATTATATCATTTGTGATGTTTCTTCCTCCTTTTCCTCTGTTTATGGGGTTTCACTGAGAGTTTTATACTCGACCATGTAGAAAGGGTGTTTGGTAATATATCAGGCTTTTGTGGTGCCTGTTTGTTACAAAGTTCAATCAGGAGCTACCGTGGGAACGTATGTCTACTCTATGCAACAAATGTTCGCTGCCTGTCTGGAAAGCAACATGATTCTTCAGGACAAAAATGGTGACAAATCACTACAAACACTCTCAGAATTGCTACTAACAACCATCAAAATATATAGCAGATATTGCATGTAACGGCATCAAAAATCTGTTCTCAGCCTCCACAGACACTACCGAAAATCGTCCATATGCCTTGTGCCATGGCCTTTGTCGTGTGCACTTTATCGGGCACACGGCAAAGCCAGAGAGAAAGCACACGGCAAAGCACAGGCACATGGCATATGGACGATTTGCAGTGTGTCCCGTCCAACGGCACACGACAAAGAGGAGGCACATGGTAATGCCTCCTCTTTGCCGTGTGACTAACGCCTGGCACACAACAAAGGCACACACCGTAGGCCGCCTAGTGCCTTTGACGTGTGCCTGCGCAGGATGGCACATGGCAAACATATGCACATGACATAAAACGTGTTTGTCGTGTGCCTTTTTGCAGGCACACAGCAAACCAACATTTTTTCCGTGTGATTTTCTTTTTTATCATCTGTTTTTTTGTTGGCACTCGGCAAAGATCTGGCACACCGCAAAGTTGCGGGCACTTAGTCCAATTAGGCTGCCGTCGGCCCGCCCATCCGCCTCTGCCCCCCACCCGGCTGCCGCCTACCCCACTCGCGCCGCCCGCCCCGGCGCCCGCTCCCGTGCCGGTAGCCTGTCCCTGCCCCCCGCCCCCTGGCCACTACCAGTTGCTGCCGGCCACCTCAGGCCATCCCCAGCCACCATCGGCCGCGGCTTCGCCGTTCACCCCGACTGCTCCACCCTCGGCCATAGGTGAGCACAATAAAGATATGTTTGTCCGGCCATCGAGCCATTGTGTCCGGCCATCGAGCCGTTGTGTCCGGCTCCGTGCCGTTGTTTTCTTGTAGGTTTTGGATACCTCCCGATGTAGGGGAGGTGCTGTCGATTTTTTTTATTCTCATTGTTTTCTTGTTCATTTTGCAGGAGAGGCTTTTGTCCACCGCCGGCCCAGCCCCGACTGCCCCTGTCGCGCTGTCCTCGGCCTGTACACTCCGCCGCATGCCGTCGTCCGCCGTCTGCACCTACACGAGCATCACCACCTTGTCCGCCGTCGAGCCCTAGGTTATGAAAACGCCCCAACCTTCTACTTTTATTCGTAGATGTAACCTAGTTAGATTTTTCCCGTTCGATAGACATACGATTGGAGACGTGCAGAATTTTGCATATATACGAACATATTTGTTTCGAATTGTCCACATTTTTTGGACAGTCAAATGATGTGTATATGAGTTAGTTTTGATGGTTTATTCCGATCCGTGATAGAGTTTCGGCATCATCTCCCCATTGTTCTCCGGATACACAATCTCTCCCTTGGGACGTGTATTTGGAGAATAGCGGGGAGGTGCTGCCAAAATTCTATCACGAAAAGGAGTAGACCGTGGAAACAAACTCGTCTACGCATCCTTGGGTGGGATTAGGACATATCTTTACCTACTAGAAAGTGTACGCACCATGTAGAAGCAAATGATTTTTATATTGCTCGTTGATATGATAGAGGATGGATGACCGTGTGTGGATGTACACAGGCTGGAAACCTCGGGATGACATTACCCCATAGTGGATTAAGAAGACCGAGGCTTTCTTTGATCAAGCATTTTCAAAGCCAAAAGGAGCCAAGATGACATGGTGTCCCTGTAGGAGATGTGGAAATACGCGTCGACAAACAAAGTAAGACATTACACATCATCTTTGCAATTATGGATTTATGACAGACTATACTCGGTGGACCTACCATGGTGAAACCGAGTGTAGGAGAGACGAGGTCGTGAGGCAATGTATACATGATCTTGATGCTGACGCTAGGGTAGGAGACATGCTAGATGACTTTCATGAAGCAAACTTCAACGAAGGACCTAGGGAGGAGGAGCGAGAGGCAACCGCGAAAGCGTATTACGACATGTTGGGTGTAGCACAACAACCTCTTCATGAGCAAAGTGACCAAGCTTTGCCGTGTGACAGACCAAGGCACACGGCAAAGCCTGGGCCAGGCCGACATGGCCCACGACAAGGCCCCGACACGTCAACGGCCTGGGCCGTTGCCGTTAACGGCGATGGGTCTTTGCCGTGGGCCACGTCAGCACATGGCAAAGGCTTTGTCGTGGACCACGTCGGCACATGGCAAAGGCTTTGCCGTGTGCCTAGTAAAAGGCCCACGACAAAGCTGGCGTTTTCCCTGGGCCATTTGCCTGGGCGGCACACGGCAAAGCCTTTGCCGTGTGCAATATAGGCTTTTTCGTGTGCCACAGGAACACGGCAAATGACCAGTATCCGGTAGTGAGAACGGAACTATAGCTGAAGCGTGAGTAACTTTTGGATCCAAATTAAAACAAATGTTTTAGGATCCCTTCAATCAAACCATTTGAAACATTGACCACTATTATATCCATCGAAAGTCTCCCTAGCTTAGCTCCAAAATGAGATTTTTAATATATATTCATTATCAAAAGTGGTTCTATACGTTGTCAAGTTTGTTAATGGATTCTTAAACATCAAGTGTGTTATACGTGTACACTACAGGAAATAAGGGGTTTGCAAAGGATTTGCCGAGTGTAACACTCGGCAAAGGCATCTCAGCAGACAGGGTGACAGTAAAGCTGCCTTTGCCGAATGTTGTTTGTCCGGCACTTGGGAATCATTTTGCTAAGTGCCACGGCCGGCACTCGGCAATAAAAAGCACTCACAGACAGCCTGGAGATGGCCGCGGCCATTTGCGAGTTTTTAACGGAGGCTTTGCCGAGTGCAACACTCGGCAAAGCCTCCAGCATTTTCCGAGTGTCTGCTCCAAAACACTCGGCAAATTTATGGAGTTTGCCGAGTGTTAACAACAAAACACTCGGCAATGACCCCGCGTTTGCCGAGTGTTAAGGACAAAAAATTCTGCAAATATTTCACACTCGACAAAGGTCTGTCTAGGAATGACAGAAACAGCCTATTTGCCGAGTGTTAGTGCCAAAACACTCGGCAAACAGGACCTTTGCCGAGTGTTACACTCTTTGCCGAGTGTTACACTCGGCAAAGCGACAATTCTGCCCCTATTTTTATTCGGCAAAGGACCCCCTCAAACAAACATCACAAGTAGTGGATATATATGATAATAAGCATCACAGGCAATTCATATAAAAAGACATCAACCTTCCACAACCATAATTTTGCAATAAACATCTTAGGAAGTTCGACCACATATTCAAGTCACTAAACATCCATAGGTTCACAAGTCCACTCGTTCACAATGACACAAAGTCACCAAACATTCACAAATGACCGCAACTCACTGAGGTGGGGCTGGGAACAGCACTCGACCCACCCGCGCACTAAGGTCTTCATCTTGAGCCCCTTCATTTGATGCCGCTGAGCCAGGATTCTGCACAAAAGAGAACATTTTCCATGTGCGATACAAGATTTACGACAGAAACAAGTTCTTGAAGTAACAAACTAAAACTGATAGATATATAACTATAAGGTTTTAATGTTTACTCTCGGAAAAATACTCGGAAAAGGCTTGGGCCAGCCACCGGCCTGCCGTGGCGCACTCTGGCCAGCTCTGGCCGGCCGTGGCCAGCTCTGGCAAACTCTGGCCGGCCGTGGCCAGCCAGAGTTGGCTGGAGCTGGCCGCGGCCGGCCAGAGCTGCCCACAGCTGGCCGCGGCCGACCAGAGCTGCCCAGAGCTGGCCGGTGGCTGGCCCGAGCCTTTGCCGAGTCTTTTGTCGAGAGTAAACATTACAACATTACAATCTAAGGTTGTTTAAGTTGTCTAAGGTAACCGACTAAGTTGTCTAAGTTGTGAAATGAAATTATAAGGTTCTCAAGAGATACGTCACGCGAGTTAATCTGTGACGCTCAATACATGACGTAATCTGAAAACGTCATAAACAACGCTTTGTGACGTTTTTTGAGTGATCTATGACAAAAAATTTACGTCATGAATTATAATATTTTTTGTAGTGAAACAATCTTAAAATTGCTACTAACAACCATCAAAATATATAGCAGATATTGCATGTAACCGTATCAAAAATCTGTTCTCAGCCTCGACAGAACGGAACTATAGCTGAAGCGTGAGTAACTTTTGGATCCAAATTAAAACAAATGTTTTAGGATCCCTTCAATCAAACCATTTGAAACATTGACCACTATTATATCCATCGAAAGTCTCCCTAGCTTAGCTCCAAAATGAGATTTTTAATATATATTCATTATCAAAAGTGGTTCTATACGTTGTCAAGTTTGTTAATGGATTCTTAAACATCAAGTGTGTTATACGTGTACACTACAGGAAATAAGGGGTTTGCAAAGGATTTGCCGAGTGTAACACTCGGCAAAGGCATCTCAGCAGACAGGGTGACAGTAAAGCTGCCTTTGCCGAATGTTGTTTGTCCGGCACTTGGGAATCATTTTGCTAAGTGCCACGGCCGGCACTCGGCAATAAAAAGCACTCACAGACAGCCTGGAGATGGCCGCGGCCATTTGCGAGTTTTTAACGGAGGCTTTGCCGAGTGCAACACTCGGCAAAGCCTCCAGCATTTTCCGAGTGTCTGCTCCAAAACACTCGGCAAATTTATGGAGTTTGCCGAGTGTTAACAACAAAACACTCGGCAATGACCCCGCGTTTGCCGAGTGTTAAGGACAAAAAATTCTGCAAATATTTCACACTCGACAAAGGTCTGTCTAGGAATGACAGAAACAGCCTATTTGCCGAGTGTTAGTGCCAAAACACTCGGCAAACAGGACCTTTGCCGAGTGTTACACTCTTTGCCGAGTGTTACACTCGGCAAAGCGACAATTCTGCCCCTATTTTTATTCGGCAAAGGACCCCCTCAAACAAACATCACAAGTAGTGGATATATATGATAATAAGCATCACAGGCAATTCATATAAAAAGACATCAACCTTCCACAACCATAATTTTGCAATAAACATCTTAGGAAGTTCGACAATACATACAAGTCACTAAACATCCATAGGTTCACAAGTCCACTCGTTCACAATGACACAAAGTCACCAAACATTCACAAATGACCGCAACTCACTGAGGTGGGGCTGGGAACAGCACTCGACCCACCCGCGCACTAAGGTCTTCATCTTGAGCCCCTTCATTTGATGCCGCTGAGCCAGGATTCTGCACAAAAGAGAACATTTTCCATGTGCGATACAAGATTTACGACAGAAACAAGTTCTTGAAGTAACAAACTAAAACTGATAGATATATAACTATAAGGTTTTAATGTTTACTCTCGGAAAAATACTCGGAAAAGGCTTGGGCCAGCCACCGGCCTGCCGTGGCGCACTCTGGCCAGCTCTGGCCGGCCGTGGCCAGCTCTGGCAAACTCTGGCCGGCCGTGGCCAGCCAGAGTTGGCTGGAGCTGGCCGCGGCCGGCCAGAGCTGGCCAGAGTTGCCCAGAGTTGGCCGTGGCTGACCAGAGCGGACCCGAGCTGCCCAGAGCTGGCCGGTGGCTGGCCCAAGCCTTTCTTGAGTCTTTTTCCAAGAGTAAACATTACAACATTACAATCTAAGGTTGTCTAAGTTGTCTAAGGTAACCGACTAAGATGCCTAAGTTGCGAAATGAAACTATAAGGTTCTTAAGTGACTCACGGGAGAAATGAGAGGAGGACGTGGTGGAGGGCATGGCATCAGTGGCGGCGGACCTTCACACACCCGTGCACCAATGTTCTGCATGTAGGCAAACATATGCTCCTCAAGCTGCCTCTGTTTGTCGGACTCCATCTGATGCATCCGCTGCACCTGCAACTCCAGGTTCTCCCACCTCCTCCTCACATCTTCCAGCTGGGTCACCAATATTCAATCACAATCTTACAATACAAAGCAAATGTAAGTAAAAGTCAACGTACGATGAACCAAATAGAAATAACCTGTAGTGATTGCATCCCGAAGTGTGAAGCGGGAGGAGGTTGGCGTATGGCCGGGGAAGAACTCGTTCTCCTGGCTCGAATCTGGGAGAGTATGGGAGTAGCGGCCGTGTCGATGGTGCTGTCACCGATTAAGTACCACACATGCTTCTTGCCTCCTCCCGCCCTCATGACCACTTCTCCATCAATGTCGTGAGCGGTCGGATTGAAGTCTGGTCCATGGACCTCCTTCACCACCTCTGTGTATGCACTGAGGCAACTATGGACAGTGGTGTTGTTGTATGCCGAGGCTAGGTCCTCCGAGTTGTACCGGACATCGGAGGTCGCCTTGCCCTTATGGGCCAAAGCATATGCCACAAACCGGTTGTAAGGCTGGCCACCATGTGACAACGACTAAGGTAATAAATAATAAGATTAGTAATTATATAGAATTGAGTGATCGAATATAAAAATGCCTTAGCATACCAATTTTTCAGCGTACTCATCGAGGCTAAGGCTGCCCTGATGGTGTGGTACACCTGGCATTAGCAAACGCCGCTCCCGGCAGGCATTGTGGGTCTCCTCCCACTCGGGGCTTATCCACTTGTCCAGTATCACCTACCAGCACCAGGGATGACTGGCGCACCACCACGGAATCGCCTACAATACATCAAGTGTATGACATATACCAAGATTGAATTGAAAGTATTTAATCTTAGAAAAAATTATAATCGATTTCCATGATTTACCGCCAAGTATTGCTCTGGGTCAATATCATGTTTCTTGAGTCCACTTCCGCCACCATCACTTTAAGTGCAGCATAATAATCAATGACGGCCTGGATGCACGCCTCGTAGTGCATGTCCTTCATGAGCTTGAAACATGTTGTATGTACCACAACAGCCGCCTTCTGCTCGGTTCTCGGGTAGCATCTGTAAAAATCCTACATATATACCTGCAAAGAATACCTACCCACAGCTTGGCCTTTACCCGCTCAGCCCTATTGGCGAATACCCTGCCTTCCTGATCCTCGAAATCGGGAACGGCGACGTAGTGGTCAAAGGTGTAGCCGCCTCCTCCCTGCATAGAAGACCCATGATGTCGTTGACTTTGCGGTCGTGAGTGCCTGGGGAGACATACGTCCAACTCCTGCCCAAGTGATTAAGGTAAATTGTTAGTTCATATTTTGATTTCCAACATATGAAATGAAAAGCTACAGAGCGACTCTCCATGGGTATCGGTCACTTCGGGAGGGTCGAGGGACCTCGCTGCCAAAGGGCCGACTGTTCAGAGGAAGTGGACCCTTCTGCTGCTGCCACCTCCTCCTCGTGCTCCCCGGCCCCATGCTCCTCGGCTCCGTGCTCCTCAACCTCGTGCTGCTTGTCCTTGCGCTCCTCTTCCTCCGTGGCCTCTCATTCCTCCACTGAAGGAACAAACTCCTCCTCGGACGAAGATGAGGAAGGTACAGGGGTCCGCTGTCACCCCTTGTCTTGCCTCCTGCCTTGACCCTTCTTTCGCCCCCTGCCCTTGTCACCGGATGGCCCAGCTGCATCGGACCCTCCATCTTTAAATTTGCGGTAGAGTGGCATGACGTTTCTCATTGCACCGCCCCACCCACCATCTTGGTTCAATCACCTGCAATCAACAAAAACATACACTTATTAGATAAATAATATGAACATTTATGAACCAAAACTATCATAAATTATTAGAAAGAGATGCAATATATACAAATTATTAGAAAGAGATGCAATAAATAAAAATATGAACCAACATAAATTATTAGAAAGAGACACAATATATACAAAAAACATACATTTATTAGAAATAATCATCAGGATCAGGATCAGCTGGATCAACGGTCTCATCATCACTATCATACATTTTGAGATGTTCATGACCGTGCTCCAAAGAAGGAGGAATGTCGTTGTCACTGTCATTGCCTAATTGTAATCGCTCTAGTAACTCCAAGTCCTTCCAACTAAATCTCCAGTGTCCTCGTCAACAAACATTTCTGAGTCTGAATCTATCTCAAAATTTCCTTCTAGCCCATTTTCTTGGAAGAACTCTCCATCATAGGTATTTGGGTCTATGTTATAATCTTCATTGTTTGGGACTGGTAGTTTACTGTTGACACTTCTTACGATCCAATATCAGGATTGAGAATCCCAGTACCGGGGTAAGGAGCGTTTCAGTGGTTTTCCTTATGGCTTAGTAAAGTATATAAATATTCTGCAAGCGTACAGAATCACTGTTGTAGCAATTCACCAGGGAGTATTCCGAGGTATCGTAATTTATATTTCCGCAGGGAAGCTTATGGCAAGAGTACTAGCAAACAGATATTCGAGACTATCAGAGAAGGATACACAACTAACAAGACAGGGGATAACGGTATTGGATAGGAGTGGATATACCGTGACACACAGCTCAAGGGAGACTCAGGTAAGAAAGAGAAGGAGTAGATAGTTGGGAGGACAACGAGAAGAGATAGAGGATTCCTGGTATTGTCTATCTGGGTTACTCGGGTTAGAATACAAGGGTTAAGAACTAGCTCTAACAAATCAAGATAAGCTGAGACCTCGACTTTGGGACACAGAACCGGAGACACACAGAAAGGGATGAGAAGGGGTACCTCCAACCTTGCACATTTGGGGATCCTACAGGCCGAGCCAGGCGCGATGGATTACGAAGAACGTATAGGGCTGTCACCACCTAATGGTTACCACCTCCGTGCCAGCTCAGGGATATTCTAAGGTTACGGACTAGTCTAAGTACCACACCCACACTGGCCTACAACTACTTACTCCGCTAGCAGAAGCGAAGAACCCGCCATGGCCAAGACTTGAATCTAGAACTTGAAGAACTAGGATCACACCAACTATAGTCTAAACCATAAATACTTACAACTATACTAAAGTAGAAGCAAGATATAAATAACTCAGATAAGATGACAAATATAACTATATTGATAACTCAAAGTCTTATAGAAAGAAAAGGAAAGATACAAGAGCTAATACCAGAGCTTCTGAAGACGACTCTGGAACCTCCGAGGCACAGCTCGACTCAACTCTAACTCCCAACTAAACTATCCTAACTCTACTAGAGAGAAGTGGAAATGAGAGTTCCTTGGCTTGGTGTATGTTTACAAGTGACTTGACCCTCTATTTATAGCTTGGACAGGTCGGTGGAGTGGAGTAGCAGCCAAGGGAGTGAAGAGGCGGTGCCCCGTACAGTTCGGCCGAATCCTGTGGATTCGGGTGAATGGATGAGTTCGGCCGAACCACAGGATGCACCACCCTTGCTTCCCAAGGGCTGAGATTCACTCCTGAGGTCATTTTAGTAGTTGGTGGTGGTTCGTCCGAAGGCTTGGCTTCGGCCGAATTGGTCTTGAGGCCCGGGCCTGCCCCCGCTGCACCGCCTTTGCTTCTGGACCTCCTGGGCTGACTTATGGTGATGTCCTTCATGTTGATTCAGCCCAGAAGTGGTGGCGGTCGTCCACGTATCATGCACGGTCATTGCTTGGTCATCGTTGACGTGGACGACTCTCGGTGTCGTATATGGCAAAGGGGGGGTAGTCGGCCGAATCATGTCGTACGGCCGAATCGGTCATTTCCGACCCCTATAGCACGTATTTCTCGTTGTTGTACCTGCACAAGTGAAACTCACCTAAACTCGTGGAACTTTATTAGAAGTAAATCTAAGTACATGGAATGTCGCATATATCCTCTTTTATTCCCGAGTATTGGTGGTCGAAAACATGCCGTAACGACCGCCAACAAGCTCCCGCAAGCTTAGACCTTTGCTCGTCCTCGAGCAAAGATAAAAACTTAGGCTTGGTGGATCAGGAGTTGCTACAATGTCAATATCTCGCAGGTAATCTTTATAAACAACTAGTACTTAAAATACTCGAATCATCGACAATGTATTAAATCACCATTTTACCTATGGGACTTATAGAAATCTCCTTGTCTTGGGTAGTTGAAATGTTGAATAGTTTGATTTACTTTGATTCCACTCTACTCTTTTCAGGATACCATCTCGGAGTTTCCATAATTTTGTGAAAAATGTAAGTTGTTCCTCCATTGGCACACTCAATGACTCAAGTGGTATTTGAATCCTCACTAAAGGCTTGTGCCTTCTTTTCATCCTAAAATCTAATATGGCTTTTGTGTGTCTCAGGGACAATGGATGAAGGCATGCATGTATCTTATATTTTGCTAAGTCAAAGACCGGACCTTTGGGGAACCAAATCACACCTTTAGATTCAAGAAGTGAAAGTGTGTGGAATATGTGGAGTGGAATGGAGTGGAATATATGGTGGAATGGAATGGAGTGGAGATGGTGAAACTCCTTGGGATGATTCTTCCTCTCCTTGACTTATTTTCGAGAACATGGGGTATCTCTTTTTGCTCATATTTTTCCATGTCATTTGGCATGCTTTTCTTATTTCTTATTTTTGCCATGCTCTTTGGCATGCTTTTCTCTTTATCTCTCTTTTTGCTATGCTCTTTGGCATGCTTTTCTTTTTCTCTTTCTTTTTGCCATGCTCTTTGGCATGCTTTTCTTTTTCTCTTTCTTTTTGCCATGCTCTTTGGCATGCTTTTCTTTTTGCATAGCCCATGTCCTTATTCAAGGATATTTGGAGAGGAGATCATAGAACATGGAGCATTTTGTTTTGTGGATGGATGATGGCAATGTTTGCTAACTCCCAGTGTAGGAATTGCAAGTGAGAGGTGGTGTGTACGTGAACCTCGATCTTACAAGCATGAAAGTTTCACCCGAAGGTCACGACAATTTGACAAAACTCACTAAGACAACAAGCAGCATATGAGTAGAAGGTTTCAACTAAACTGAACATATGGCTTTGGTATGAATTTCTGACCAATGAGGAACTTGTTTTATTTTTGAAAGCACAAAGCATCCGAGATTTTCACCAAACTAAGAGCAAAAGTAAAACTTAACCACAATCCAACTATAGCATTCCTTACAACAACTTAGACTTGGAATAAAGCATGTGCTCCCACAAGGTTTTCAGGTTCATTTTTACTCATGCCAATTAACTCAAGTACTATCAAGCAACTAGTCGAAACAAAGCACTTGCAAAATTAATGACAGAGCAACTATTAATCATTTCCAAAGTGAGAGGCATATGGTTCATTCCATGCATAGTTGAGAGTTAATTTTATTCAAGGGAAATATTTTTAGTGTTTTTATTTTAAGATGGAGATAAAATAGAAAAGGGAAATAGCAAGTGCAGAATCAAAGTGCTAAAGGGACATAGAACATACCTGGTGGGGTTCCTCCCCCAAGCTTGGATCATTCATTGATAGGGTCGAAACCTTGAAAAATATTCTACCATCTAATATGTCTACTGTTGGACGTCGTACCCTAGGGAGTCCAGCATGCTGCTATTCTCTTGGTGGTACTGAGAATGGCGTGCCAGAGTGCCTTCCTTGTTCCGGGTATGATCATCGAGGAGGTCGACCCGGTCGGATATGTAAGATAACTCCCGACCGATGTCGTAGCCGCTGGGTGTGGAGAAGCGTCCGGACTGAGACTGCCCAGGGAAGTACGGTTGGGAGGCACTATCGTACCCCCCCTGCATACCATCCCTGGGAGTACTCAGAGTCCGTACTCTGGGCGTAGTCCCTGTGGCTTGGGGCGAACTAGTCCGGGTCCTGGGATTGTCCAGAGCCTCCTGCTCCTGACGTCCCAGTACCAGTGTACTCATCGAAGGCTGCCTCAAATGCAGACGTATGTCGGTGTGGCTGTGTTGGTGAAGTTGCTGGCTCGTCCCCGGGTGAATGGTCATTCGCCTGCAACACTGTGCCGAGCGGGCTCTCTCCGAGGGGGAGAATCATGTGACTCGGTACTCAGCTAAAGAGTTAGTTTCTGAGTGGTATAAAACCTCATCTCTGCACAGGGCAGCGGCACTTCGGTTGTATAACCGCGGTAAATCATCACCAGTGTTGCATCGGGCGCCCGTCGTATCATGTGGCCTTGCACAAAGTGCTCGGCATCCACAATGGAACGCGCTGTCTCTATGTACGTGAGATGGGCGCCCTCTAGAACGCCCAACTAGTTAGCAAGGTGAATGACTAGAGAAGTCACTGCCACACTACCCACGCGAGTGTGATGGGACAGCCAATGGGTAACCATATCCTTAACCGGAGAAACAGCAACTCGCTTGACCATGGCATAAAGAAGCCGCAACTCGACTGTATTAACGGGACGCAAATCCGAACACGGAAACACCATCATAGCCATCCACCGATGCATATTGGTGCGCAGAGCAGAATAATTGGTGCTTCCGAAAATCTTTTTCCAAAACCCGTCGCGACTAAACCTTTTCAAAGCTTTGGCAGGCTCCAAAGAACAATGACTGGCAAAACCAAGAGCCATGCTCAAATCCCTCCAAGAGTAGAAGTACTCTTGGTTGAAAAATCGAAAGCGAACACCCTCCCGTTCAGATGAAATAGTCGAAAGGAATTCGAGGGTGAGGAGGTACGAACCTTGTTCATTGACACGCCAGAAGTTGCGCCAGCCAACGGCTTTGAAGACTTCTGGGAATTCTTCATCCATACCCATTCTTACGAGCAAGTCATGCTCGAAGACACGGGTATGCTCAAACTCCTTCAAGCGCAGCATGTTGAAGACATTCCGCTCCCGGTCCGTCTGGAGGATGATGTCACCCTCGTTCAGGAGCTGCCGGGTTGGGTGCGAGGCAGAGCATCTCCCAAAGTCGGCTGCCCCTGACTCGTCCACCACCATCCGTCTGGAACCGCGGGATAGGGCTGGGGAGCTCCCATCATCGTTAGAGTGTTTGCTCAGCCGGGCGGAGCGACGGAACGCGGAGAAGATCTTTGACATGCTATCTGTAAAATGTTAGCGCAACGACTACTCGAAGGACTGAATATATGGGGTTAGCACAAGTAAAACAAATCAGTCGTTCAAGAGGGTTAGTCGTTCTTGCGGGGATGAAGAACCACCACAAAAAGTTAGTCGTTCTTGTGGTGATGAAGAACCACCACAAAAAGTTAGTCGTTCTTGTGGGTGTCGGAAACCACCACAAACACGTTCAAGTTTCAGCACAAGGATCAAACAAAAGCAAAATATTTTTGTGATCTTTCCGCAATGCTAGTGAACCAACTTGAGCAAGAACTATAGAAGAACTTGAGCAAGAACTTGAGAGAGAGAGAGAGAGCTTCTAGCAGAAATTTTTTAGTGTGAGATGGTGCAAGGAAGCAAGCAAGCAATGGGTGTTATTTATAGGCTAGGAGGAGAGCAGGGGCTCATTCGGCCGAATGGCCTGGTTCGGCCGAATTGCCTGGTTCGGCTGAACCAGGCATGTGTGGACTGAGCACTCCATGTGAGTGCAGCTCCCACCTTTGCTTTGGTTGCACACAAAATTTTGTGGCCAGCACTAGAGTATGGTCATGTGAGTGGATTTTAGTGGTAGGTGAGATGTAAACTTGACATGATCAAAGTGAAAGTTAGTGGAGTCACCCCCATGCTGCCATGTTTTTTGATAATTGGTGAGTGTGCAGCCATATGGAGTGGGGTAGACATGTTTTGTGCTGGTTGGTGATGATGGGAAATAAATGGAGCACTTTGGAAAAGGGTCAAAATGATGAGAATTATAAAATATACCCAATTCAAATGAATTTCAGCATGCTGTCCATTAAAAAAATTACATGCTTGCAATTTTTTCTACTCTCTTTAAAATTAATTGCGCAAGTGGTTCATTTATTTTGGAAAGGGAAAGATGCAAATACAATGATGGAAACTAAAATTTGGAAGGGAAACATGGGATACATACTGGTTTTCCTCATGGCCAGAGCTCGTGTTAAAGTCCGAGAGTGGGACTCCTCCTGTCTTCAGTTGTTTTTGTCATAATCCGATCCCAGAGTGGGTGATTCGGGCGATGCGACCTTCTTCCACCATGCCTTCTTGTTCTTCTTCTGTGTTGGTGGCGGTGGGATCGGCTCCTCTGGAGAATTCCAGAGGGCCTGATCTTCTTAGTATCTCTTCACGAGGAGGTCCATTTCTTCTGTGCTCATTGGTCCTGTCAGCTCATCCCATTCGAACTGCTCTCCACCGAGTATTTCTAGCTCTCCACTAACGAGTATGTTTAGGAAACATTAGGCGCTTCTCTGCTCTGATGTACGAGGCTTTGTCTTCTTCTCTTCTCGAGGTCAGAATGGGAAGGATATCGGCGTCCGGTTGATATGGAGCAGGATTTCTCTTGTATCCATGTCAATCCTGGCCCGGGTAGTGTTGCAAAATGGCCAGCTCAACACAAGGGGAAACGAATAATCGCTCCCCGTGTCAAGGACAACGAAGTCCGTAGAGAAGTAATGTCCCCAGACTCGGACCGGCACATTCTTGATCACTCTGTCGGGGTAGGGGATCGATGAATCTACCAATTGTACCTGGGCATTTGTAGGAGACAAAGTGGAATAGCGTAACTTTTGAAATAATACCTTGGACATGATGTTGACGGTGGCTCCCAGATCATAGAGTGCATCATCAGCGCGATGATTCCAAATCACGCATTGAATAATTGGCACTCTAGGATCTTCCTTATTTTTCGGAGGTGTCCTCGTCATGGCTTTAGTAGCAGCTCTTGATAGGTGAGCCCCTTGTAGTATTTCTACTTGGACTCATGAGACTACACCTGCGTGACAAGCAAAGTATGTTCTACGAGACGCCTTACCTCGTCTCATAGTAACTCCATTTACTGTTTCAATGGAAGGTTCGGGTTGCCCCGGAATCTTCCTTGACTCGGTAACAGGAACGGCTGCAGCTAACTGAGCAATCTGGGTTTCGATCATTTTATTAAAGCTGAATTGACTTTTCATGGCAGAATAGAATGATTCCAATCTAGAGTCTATGCTTTACAGGATTTTATCATTAGCAGCAAGCTTTTTATTGATATTTTCAGTAATTTTACCCTGGCCAAACACTAGATCTCTAAGAGATGGCTGATTATTGAAATGGCTGGAATTAAAATTGTTACCTTGTTAAGGCCTCTCAAATGGGAGGTTTGGGCGTGAATTCCAGCCTTGATTGCCATTGTTGTTCGGTCGATACCCATTGTTGTTGGAGTTGATGACGTAGTAGGCATCTTCTCGCGTTTCGGGGCAGTCATTCCCCAAATGGCTAGCATTGCCACAGACCTCGCAAGTCATGCGAGCGTCCATGGCTTGCACCGTTTCTTGAACAGGGGCCTCCATTTTCTTCATCAGAAGGTCCATCTTGGCAGCGAGCATGTCCAGAGCTTTAACTTGATGTACTCCTCGGGTCCGAGGTTGGGTTCGATCATCAGACCAACCTTAGTTCTCGACCATATTCTCGATGAGCTCCTTTGCACGACTCTCCTCAAGAGAGAAGAAAGAACCTCCAGCAGCGGCATCCAAATACTCATGGGCAGAATTTCTAAGCCCATGGTAAAAGGTTTGGATGATGAACCAACTCCCGCGTATGGTGAAAGTGTTGCAAATCTCAAAAATGCTAAAGATGAGCATTGGCATCCTCATGTGGCTTGCTACAAAATGGGCTAGCCTGTACCATGTTGATGAGGGTTGGCTTGAGCTCAAAGTTTCCATCTCCGACTGGCGGAGCTGGTCCGACACACATGTTCTCGCTCGATGGAGCGGAGAACTCGCGGATCGTCTTGCTTGCCATCCTCGATGAAGCAGTGTCGACGTCGGGAAAGACTGGGCTCGTCAGAATGAGTTGCTTCTGAAGAGGTACAACACAGGGTCGTACTTTGCTTACAAGAGACTCAGGATTTTCTTGGAAGTTTGATGGTAGTTGGAAACCAGTCATGCACTGCTCTGCTTCACAAGACCAACGAAACAGAGCAAGGATAAACATGCTTGAGTAGCGGTATACTCAACTAAGATAGCTCAAGATAAAAGTTTGAAAGTATCTAGCCAATTGCTTCCTCGGCAATGGCGCCAGAAATGCTTGTTGACACTTCTTACGATCCAATATCAGGATTGAGAATCCCAGTACTGGGGTAAGGAGCGTTTCAGTGGTTTTCCTTATGGCTTAGTAAAATATATCAATATTCTGTAAGCGCACAAAATCACTGTTGTAGCACTTCACCAGGGAGTATTCTGAGGTATCGTAATTTATATTTCCGCAGGGAAGCTTATGGCAAGAGTACTAGCAAACAGATATTTGAGACTATCAAAGAAGGATACACGACTAACAAGATGGGGGATAACGGTATTGGATAGGAGTGGATATACCGTGACACACAGCTCAATGGAGACTCAAGTAAGAAAGAGAAGGAGTAGATAGTTGGGAGGACAACGAGAAGAGATAGAGGATTCCTGGGTATTGTCTATCTAGGTTACTCGGGTTAGCATTAAAGGGTTGAGAACTAGCTCTAACAGATCAAGATAAGCTGAGACCTCGACTTTGGGACACAGAACTGGAGACACACAGAAAGGGATGAGAAGGGGTGCCTCCAACCCTGCACGTTTGGGAATCCTACAAGCCGAGCCAGGCGTGATGGATTACGAAGACCGTATAGGGCTGTCACCACCTAACGGTTACCACCTCCGTGCCAGCTCAGTGATATTCTAAGGTTACGGACTAGTCTAGGTACCACACCCACACTAGACTACAACTACTTACTCCTCTAGCAGAAGCAAGCAATCCTGTCAATACCCCAGTGACAGTTCACCACAAGTATTGAGCAGAAACGAAGAACCCGCCAAGACAAAGACTTGAATCTAGAACTGGGAGAACAAGGATCACAACAACTATAGTCTAAACCCGAAATACTTGCAACTAGACTAAACCAGAAGCAAGATATAAATAACTCAGATAAGATGACAAAGATAACTATATTGATAACTCAAAGTCTTACAGAAAGAAAAGGAAAAGATACAAGTTGGGAGTTATTTAATTCAAGGGAAATTTTGTTGAACCTCCGAGGCACAGCTCGACTCTACTCTAACTCCCAACTAAACTATCCTAACTCTACTAGAGAGAAGTGGAAATGAGAGCTCCTTGGCTTGGTGTATGTTTACAAGTAACTTGACCCCTCTATTTATAGCTTGGACAGGTCGGTGGACTGGAGTAGCAGCCAAGGGAGTGAAGAGGTGGTGCCCGGCCAGTTCGGCCGAATCCTGTGGATTCGGGCGAATGGATGAGTTCGGCCGAACTCTCCAGTTCGGCTGAACCACTAGATGCACCGCCCTTGCTTCCCAAGGGCTGAGATTTGCTCCTGAGGTCGGTTTGGCAGTTAGGGGCGGTTCGGCCGAATTGGGCTTGAGGCCCGGGCCTGCACTCGCTGCACCGTCTTTGCTTCTGGTCCTCCTGGGCTGACTTTTGGTGATGTCCTTTCTGTTGATTCAGCCCAGAAGTGGTGGCGGTCGTCCATGTGTCATGAACAGTCATTGCTTGGTCATCGTTGACGTGGACGACTCTCGGTGTCGTATACGGCTAAGGCGGGTAGTCGGCCGAATCGTGTCGTTCGGCCGAATCGGTCATTTCCGACCCCTATAGCACGTATTTCTCATTGTTGTACCTGCACAAGTGAAACTCACCAAAAATCGTGGACTTTATTAGAAGTAAACCTAAGTACACGGAATGTCACATATATCCTCTTTTATTCCTGAGTATTGGTGGTCGAAAACGTGCCGAAACGACCGCCAACAAGCTCCCCCAAGCTTAGACCTTTGCTCGTCCTCGAGCAAAGATAAAGACTTAGGCTCAGTGGATCAGGAGTTGCTACAATGTCAGAATCTTGCAGGTAACATTTATAAACAACTAGCACTCTAGAATACTCAAATCATTGGCTAAGTTTTTAACTCACCTTTTTACCTATGGGGCTTATAGCAATCTCCTTGTCTTGGG
>OAMR01000268.1:1232637-1246344 GCA_900205405.1 Echinochloa crus-galli | reverse complement strand
ACAAGTGAAACTCACCAAAACTCATGGAACTTTATTAGAAGTAAAGCTAAGTACATGGAATTTCGCATATATCCTATTTTATTCCTGAGTATTGGTCGTCAAAAACATGTCGTAACGACCGTCAACATTTACCGTGTGGCGATACTATCGGGGACGGCCATAAGGGGTCCCCTAACCTAATGGATAATCACCCTTGAAAAAGGAAAACAAATTACAACCAAATCCCCATGAACCAGAAAAGGTCTAAGCACACAAAGCCCACTCGAGGCCCTTCGAAAGGGCCCCGATGCGCGTACCTCATCTCCGCCTCGATCGAGGGTACCCACCCCCTCGAGCGAGTGGCAATACTCCGCCTCAATCGAGGCCTCCGTGGCCGAGCCCCGCATGACCCTCGACTCGGGAAACTCCGCCTCGCTCGAGGCTACCCCTCAAACAGCCGAGCGCGTGCCCGTCTGCTCCGCTAACAGGCGCATTCAATGCCCCGCGCTGCCACGGGACGCCAAAGTCAAAAGGCAAATCACGAGCCATTCCGCATAGACGATATGACCTAGATTGTGTCCGCCAACTCCAGTCCCAGTGCGGCCATCACCAACACTGTGTATGACTGCGAAGCCCTATGCTGCCAACTCCCGGCACGGTGCCGGCCTGCGAGGCTCTGTGCAGTCTTGTGCTGCCAACTCCCGGCACTATGCCGGCCTGCGAGGCTCTGTGCATTCCTGTGCTACCAAACCCCGAACTAACCCCATGACAAAGCCCTCGATAGAGCATGGGAAGACCCTCGAATGGGTGTATGAGCAATGACTAGGCACGAACACCGGTCAGCACGACCCCTTGAAGTCACTCTATGACAAGCACAGGGACACGTACTTTCTACAGAAACTGCCACGCCGCCCACTAGAGCTGGTGGGTACTCACCGATTCGCGCCGGGAAGAAGGATCCGCAAGGACGACAGCCACGCCCAATGCCATGCTCTCCAGTGCCCGATAACTTAGACTCGACTGTGCAACACGCATGTCTCTGCCCCTCCTTGAACTATAAAAGGAGGAGGTAGACTCCCGGCCATAGGCCGACGACAAGACGCAACAAAACCATGACAACGCAACGCATCCGCATCCCCTGATATTGGCACTCGCCTCAATCAACCTAGACACTTGGGACTTGGAGGCCTCTCATCCTCTCCCGCCTTTCTTGTAAACCCCTACTACGAGCAACATAGTGCGAGATAATACAGTGCACGCACACCCCTTGCTGGAAGTACGGCCCCGCGGCCGGAACCAGGATAAATCCCGCGTCACTGTGTTAGCCTTTGTACCAACCATCGAGAGACAGGACACAGCGCACTGTTGGGTGACCAATTCGAACACCGACAAATACTTTGTACACAACATCCCAACGATCAAGACATTCATCGGTTTTGCACGGGTATGACAAATAATAAACTTGGGTTGCCTGTTGAGCCCCAATATAGACATCGTCTCCTAGTAAGACAGATGATTGTCAAATTTCGACTAGCCCCAGATTAGGGGTCTATCTCACCATGGAGGGATCAAACCAATGACATTTGTAGATAACAGGATTAAGATGTTTGATTCCACCGAAATTAAGTTCGTATATTTCTTCAAGTCTCCCATAGTAATAAACTCCATCAAGGCCTGGCATATAGACTCTGGTATTTGTGGTCCTTCGATTGGGCATCATCTGCTCATGGCTTGTTGTGTGAAAACGATAACCATTCACGTCATATCTGGTAAATGACCTGACCTTATATGCACAACTATCGGCAACCTGTCTCAACTCGGCACTCATAGACCCATCGGATTGGCCCTGCAAGTTCGACCAGGATAGTTTGTTATATTATTGACACGAACTTAGTAATGTCAAATTTGGGTGCACCTTCTGTTTGAACCAAGAAATGAAATCGGGCAATCCATTTCCTGCACCCTGTCTAAGCGGGGTATCAACTTCATGCGGGGTAGGATCCCTCTTGTTACTCCAAAATTGATGAAGAAATTTCCTGTATGAATGGGATACAAGAGGGTTGGATGTAGAATAGTGAATAGGTACTCGAGAACAAGTTTATTGAGAACTTACCGCATGTACGGCTCAACTTCAGATAGGTTGGTCAGCACATATAGCATGATAGCGTGCCACTCTGTATTTTTCAAGGTCTTGTTGGTGCCTTCACTTGCTCTTCCAAGTTGCCCTTGGAAAATGCCGCAGTTCGATTCAACTTCACCAACATTTTAATGAGGGGGTGGATTGTGCATGCTAGGAAGGTTCGGCATAGTATTTTGTTGTGAAATTTGACACCTCCTCCAGAATGTATGCCTTTGCAATAGAAGCTTTAATTTTGCATTTATTTTTACATTTAGTTTGAAGAAACTTTTGACATCTCTCAATCAGATATCACCAACAGTTTTGCACAGGCCCCCCTATTCGTGCCTCATACGGAAGGTGCAAAATCATATGCTGCATCAGGTTGAAAAAACTGGTGGAAATATCTTCTCCAACTTGCAGAGCAACACGGGGGCAAGCTTTTCCATTTCTGCAATCACGGTCTTAGATACCTCCTTAGCACAAAGCTGTCAGAAGAAATTACTCAACTCTGCCAGCACCAGCCAGACATGCTCGGGGACATAGCCTCAAACCATCACCGGAAGAAGCCGCTCAAGCCATGTGTGGTAGTCATGACCCTTGAGCCCATTGATTCTTAGAGTAGCTAAGTTCACTCCCCTCTTCAGATTCACCGTGTACCCATAACAGAACTTTAACGTTTGGAACCAAATTAGTACTTCCTTCCTTTGGTCCCTCATGAGGACGAAATCGGCCTTAGGTTTTTCCCATGATTTGCCATCCCTGGAAGGCGGTATCTCTAGCTTCGTCTATTGCATATCCTCTTCTGATCCACTCTAGCCTTCACATTGTCTTTTGTTTTATCAGGAATTTCCATAATTGTACCCCAAAGTGCCTCGGTAAGATTTTTTTCAGTGTGCGTTACATCAATGTTGTGTGGAAGCAGGAGATCCTACATGTACGGGAGCTTCCAGAAGCCCAAGTTATGAGTCCAGGCATGTTGCTCACCATATCCCACAAAACCACCTTCCTCCCCGACCTCGAGAGCATCTAACTAAGCACGAATCTCTGCACCTGTCATCATCTCTGGTGGAGGGTCCTCAACTATGACACCTTTTGTGAAGTTCTCGACGTCTCATCTGAATTCATGGTCAAGAGGGAGGGATTGACGATGTTTGTCGAACGATGAATATTTGCCACCCTTCGTCAACCAAATGAACTTCAGAGATGCCTTGTATATTGGGCATGGGAACTTCCCATGGACACATCAGCCGCAGAATATCCCATGCGTCGGATGGTCATGCAGAGAGTACTGGTAATAGACATGCATCTTGAAGTTTGTCTTTGTAGCTCAGTCATATGTCCATACACCATCCTTCCAAGCATGGTCCAAATCATCAATCAGAGGCACCATATACACACTCATATTTTTCCTTGGGTAATTAGGAATAACTAACGACAAAAATATGTTTTGTCGTTGAAAGAGCACGCCGGGGGGGGATTGAGAGGGATAATGAACATGAGCCAACAAGACTATGGGGCAGCTGTCATTCCATAAGGATTGAACCCATCAATTGCCAACACAACACATACATTCCGAGCCTCTTGAGCTTTTGTCACGATGAATCACATCAAAGTTTATCCGTGCTTCACCATCAGATGGATATACGAGCTTATCAGGATTGTATCGATGTTCACTTTTGTGCCATATCATCTGTTTCGCGGATTCCTCGGTCATGTAAAGCCATTGGATCCTCGGTATAAAAGAAAGGTGTCGTAGGATCTTCACGGGGATTGTCAGTTGCCTCTTTTTCCCATCACCAGAGTCTACCTCTACGAATCTAGATGCCTCACACTTTGGGCAGTACTTTGCATCTGCATATTCGTTCCTAAATAAGATGCATCCATTCGGACAAGCATGTATCTGCTCATATGGCATCTTAAGTGCACGAAGAAGTTTATGTGACTCGTACATGCTCTTTGGTAGAATGTGACCTTCCGGAAGCAGGCTACCAAAACTGTCAGGGAAACATCAAAGGCGTCTCGACCCAAGCTAAACTGGGACTTGACGGCCATTAGACGTGCAATGGCATCCAGTTGAGAAACCTTAGTATGCGAGTGAAGGGGTTGATGCACCACTGACAACATGTCATAATAATCCTTTGTAGTGGCCTCTAACTCCTCCTCTCTAGGTCCATCATGGAAGTGTGCTTTGCCATAGTCATGTAACATGTCCCCTACCCCGGCATCCTCATCAAAAGCCTGGATGCGCTGCCTCACGACCTCATCTCTCATAGGATCGGCCTCACCATGGCGCGTCCACTGGGTATAGTTCTCCATAAATCCACTCTTGATGAGATGCTTACCCATGACCTCTTGTGTGTGGCATTTACGGTTCCCACAAACCGCACATGGACAGAAAGTGGAAGGCACCCCTTGCGAATTGGCAAAAGCTTCCTTCAAGAACGCATCAGTCTTGACAATCCATTCATTGGTCAACTCACCCTTACTTGAGCGGCCAGTGTACATCCACTCACGGTCATCCATCCCTTTACATATCATTGAGCAATAAATTATAATGATTAAATGCCTCTATAACAGTCAACTACCGGATGCTTATATGTCTAATAGGTCAAGATTGGTCCTAACCCCACCCGAGAATGTGTAGACGCGTTAGTTTCCATGCTCTACTCATATCCGAGACAGAATTTTGGCAGCACCTCCCCGTTGTTCTCCAAATACATGTCAATTACGAAGATTGTGTATTCGGAGAACAACAGGGAGATGATGCCGAAACTCAGCCTCTGATCCTAGTAGAGCATGGAAACTACCCATCTACACATCCTCGAGCTATCCAACAAATGTGGACAATTCAAACGGATATGGTTAGACATATGCAAAGATTCGCATATTCACAACCATATCTCTTTCAAACGAGAGACGCCTAACTAAGTTATGTGATCTACAAACACGATATGGAAAGATTTTGCACGTGCTCACCTACGGTCTCGACAGCGGGCGAGTCAATGACCCTCATGTCGGTGCAGACGGCGGGGAATGGAGTGCGGCGGAGCTACAAGCTCACGACGGTGCTTCTCCCCGAATAAAAACAAAAATTTTGTCAAATGAAAATTTTGGCACCTCCCCTGCACGGAGAGGTTTCCAAAACCCCATCTTGCAAAAAACCATGGCACGAAGGCCGACAACCACATATACAAGCATAACCATGGCACGAAGGCCGACAACCACAAACACAAGGACAACAATATGCATTATTTCATTTTTCTTATTTCTTGCCCTCTGAAACTACAAGCAAGACAGGAAGCTAACATCGTTCGTGCGCGGTCGGGGGTCGGAGGCGGCCGCGATCGGGGCAGGGCCGCGGCAGGGGCAGCCGCGGGCACTGCGGGTGCGGGCTGGGGCAGCGGCCGGTTGGGAGGTGTCGCGGGCAGGAGGCGACCGCAGTCGGGGATAGTGACGATCGAGCGGGNNNNTGGCGGGTGGGCTGGCGACTGGCGGCGTGGGGTGGCAGGCATCGGCGGGTGGGAGGCAGGCGGAGGCGAGAGAGGCGGCGGCGGCAGGTGTGCGTGAGAGGGGCATGTGCGTGGGGTTGGGGCGAACCGCGGTTAAGTGTCCCAATCCCACTCTTTGCCGAGTGTCCTGGATCGGGCACTCGACAAAGAGATCTGGCCACGTGGCTGCGCGCTGGCCAATGACGTGGCCACGCGCGGCCAAGGACTGGCCAGCCACATGGTTGTTTGCCGAGTGCCTAGGCCATGGCACTTGGCAAACATGCCCTTTGCCGAGTGCCAGCACTCGGCAAACATGCCACGCCTGCCAATGATGTGGTCCGCGCGGCCTCAAGCCGGCCAGCCACGTGGCCTCTTTGCCGAGTGTCTCCTCGGAAACACTCGGCAAAGGTCCTCTTTACGAGTGTAGCACTTGGCAAACATTTTTTAGAACCTTTATTTTATGTAAGGATTTTCAAATTTGTTCAAATACACATCAAAATATCATGTCAAATACTTTCATCAATTCACATTTTATGCTTCTATAAATTGTTTTCATGAATTTATGCATATATAGCTCATTATTCCTTCAGATATTTTATTATTTCATTTAGAGATAGTCACAAAAAATAATTAAAAATTATCAAATGGATATGATATCTTTGAATGAAACAATCTATGTTGTCTACTGCCTATGAAAAAAGTTATGAACTGAAAGTCCAATTCAACTTTCACTTTGACTCGAAATCCACTCGTATCTTTCTCAACTCTACAAAACTTCTTTGGAGATGCTGCGATTTGTAAGGGCCGTAGATGCAAAACTTTTCGAAATCGTCTCAACTTTTTACCACAACCTCCACATATGATATTATGAGCTTTTGAAAAATCTCATGAATTTTAGACCTTTTTTATAGAATTTAAAAACTAATCCACCAAACATTCGTTTGCAAGTTTTAGGAAGAAGTTGTTCAAAATTTGCTATCATTTTATGTGTAAGGCCTTGCATTGGACTCAGTATTGTTAACCGGATTCTTCCACTCACTTTATTCAATTAACCGAATCACTTCCGGTTTAAATTTGACTTATGTGAGGAAATAACTTTAAATAAAATAAATTAGTTAAATATAGCAAATCCAAATTTCTACATAGAGTGCCACTTCATGTCTATGGACAGGAGAAAAGGTTTGGAACGCAAAATCGTAAAAAGTAAAGTGTGCCGAGTGTCAGCCGTAAGCAATCGGCAAAGGCATAGTTTGCCGAGTGTCTCCACGCAAACACTCAGCAAAGCCATAGTTTGCCAAGTGCCAGTGTCCAGCACTCGGCAAAGCCACCAGCCCAGCCATCCAAAAACCGGCTAAAAACTTCTATATTTCAAATTTTCAAATTTTTTGTGTTTGAATTTCAAGTTTTTTTAAAAAAAGTAGGACCTTTACCGAGTGTCAATGCTCGTACACTCGGCAAAGAGCTAACGTCTCAAACGGCCGCCAATGGCCGTTGGCGACCGTGGCACGTTTTGGGCACGTGCCACCTCTTTGCCGAGCGTCAAGCCTCTAACACTCGGCAAAGAGCTAACGTCCCAAACGTCCGCCGCACGACGTTGGCAGCCGTGGCACGTGTTGGACATGTGCGTGCTCTTTGCCGAGTGTCGGGCTTGTGACACTCAGCAAACCATGTATTTAACGAGAGTCTGTTGATTGCCGAGTGCATTTTTTCAGACACTCGACAAATTCACTCGGTAAAGATAAATTATGTCTTTGCCGAGTGCCCGACGAAATGCACTCGGTAAAGACAGAAGCACTCGGTATATGGGGTTTCCGGTAGTCGTACATCGCCCTCCGATCCATGTCCTGGACAGCTGGTAAATTGGAACGAATATTAGGAATAAATGAGATCAGGACCTAATAAAGATCCAAATCATGCATAATTTAGGCCGTGTTTCTTTGAGGATGAAAATTTTTCACACACGTTTGACCACTAATTAAGGGTATTAAATAAAGTCAGTTTATAAAATTACATTCAGAACCCGGGTTAATTCACGAGACCTATCTAATGAGGCATTGGACCCTATGACTAGAGGATGGTTACTGTAGCATTACTATAGTAAATCATGGGTTAATTAGACTCATTAAATTCGTCGCGCAAAGTTACATTCATCTTTAAAAAGGTTTTACAAATAGACTTTATTTAATACTTCGTGCATGCAAGATTCTCCGACAAAATTATTTTGGGGAAACAAAGAAACACGGCCCTATGTAGCGTGCCTCTACAGCTTGCAGCATACTTCGTATATGCTTACGGTGTGTTTCGTTGGGCTGTGGCTTTTGAAAAAAGCTGTTGTGAGCTGTGGGCTGTGGAAAAGCAGCTGTCGGAAAAACATAATACCGTTTAGAAGAATTGTCATATTATCTATTAAATAGACATGAATTTAATAATTTTGCGGAAAGTATGCATAAATTTGAAACAAGGACCATTTCTTTTCTAGACTGAAAAGTTTGCTCCGCTAGACATTCATGAAGTACGTCAGTACTTACATTTCTATGTACAAGATTTCTGGTACCAAAAAAATGAATACAACACGCATCCAGAAACATCGACCAAGCTCTTTCCGTCCAAAATTCAACTGCCCAAAAATTGTTTCTATTACGACGACGAGGAAAGCGTCGTGAGTCCGCGCCGGCGACGCCGGCCGCCCTTGCTGGACCAGAAAAGCAGGATCACAACGGCCTGCGCGCGCAGTCCTTATCCTGGCCGCACATTCCTACTTTGATATTCGTGATGGTCAACAACCCTCTTTCCCACTCTCTTATTCCCGGACAATCTCTTCCCGAACAGGCTTATTCCCGAACACTCAAATCGGTAATCGTTCCCATCCCTCGCTTGCCCCCGTTACCATTCTAAGCCCATCCTTGGTGCTGCTTCGCTCTCCTCCGGCTCACCGCCACCGATGCTTGCCTGGGCACCTACGTCAACTAGCAGCTCCATACGTCGTCCTTCGGAGGGCCACCGCCGTTTCGCTCCCCTCATCCAACTCGGTGCCGCCTCTTTCTCCCTGCGCACCTTAGCTCCATTTCTCCTCCGTATCCATCCCCAACGCGGGAGCGCCGACTGGAAGACACTTCCCTCCTCGGATTCGGCCGCTGTTTTTGACTCCCACACCTGTCTCGGGGCAAGTACCGGATCCGCTCGTCATCGTCGCCGTACCCAGCGCCAAGCAAGAAGGTGCGCGTCATTTTAATGCAGATTCATGTGAAGAACTATAGGTTGCGGAACGTTGGTTGTTGTGGATGAATGTGAAAATAAAATCTTTCCTGGTTATTGGGTCATTTGTTCAAAGCGAACCAGTTCTTTCCCCATTTTTTTTTTGCAGAATCTCAGGACAGTGGGTTGGGTTATTGTTAAATGGCCTTCAGTGACCTGGAGGTGGAATGGTTAGCTTGTATTTTTATTATGATTTGCATGATGCCTCCTATTGTCCATGTGGAATGTGTGTGTTAGGTTCATTAACAGCAGAGCATGTTTGTTTCTTGAATCTGTAGGAAGGCCAATACTTAATTATCAGTTACATGGGGACAATTGTGTATTAGGTTCATTAGCTGAAGAGCATGCTTGTTTCTTGAATCCCAGATGTCTGTAGGTAGGACAATACTTAATTTTCATTGATTGGAGCTGTTTGAAATGTACTGTTTGCTATTCACTGATTGGAGCTATCAAAAGGGGATTTGTTTACCTTTTTTATATTCAAAATATACTGTTTGCTAATTATCACGGTTCTAAATTCATACGTAAACTATATGGTTGCACTTTGCAGATATGTCCTGCACATTACAGGTAGCCAGCTATGACTTGATGTGGAGAATGGTCGCCGCATCCATGCATCCGTGACCCAACAAAGCTTCCTGAAGTTGGTTGTTTGTGCGGACGAACTCTCTCTGCCCGGACAGCACGCACAACCCGGAACCATCTGCGAAAATGGTTCTCATGTGATGTAAGAGTTTAGCAAAAGACTCTAAACTTGCGTACACCCAGGAAAAACCTTTTTAATGTTGACCAACTAACTATTACCAGGAATGTGATTTGTGGATATGGGAGGATGTATGGAACTCCCTCCTGTGCCTTGTCAATATATATCTCCTGTTGTAGTTCAACATCTATTATGACTTCCTCATCTTCACTTTCATCGTCACCATCAGATTTCTCATCACCGGGGTGATCCGTGACACAGCCGCAGTCGCCTAACATAGCTGAACATTTTGTTTGTTCGGTGGCATCATCCAAATCTTGTCCTCCATCTTCGTCGTTACATTCATCTTCATCAACACAATCAGTATCTATGCAAGGCATTCTTTCTCGGTCATCCTCAGTGTCCGAAATGGCACCAAAACAGTTATCGTGATCAGAACCATAATCACTAGCTGGATACCTGGGTGGAAGTGAGTCCCTGTGCCCACCCATTTGTTTGAGTTCCTGGATACCATAAATGTCACTGGCAAGATTAGGTTCAGATGAATGGTCGTTGTCAGGCTCGCGTTCCTGGATACCATAAATCTCACTGGCAAGATTAGGTTCAGATGAATGGTCGTGGTCAGGCTCATCACCAGCACAATATCCATCATCACGTTGGTCTTCTGCAGGGAAAGATACACTGCACACGCCATTGTTTAATCCCTTGCCTAAACCCGTTGAACCACCAGAATCCTTTCCTATATCAAGGCACGTGTGGTTATCTTTGCGACGTAGAAGCCCAGCATTCGCAACTCTTAGTAACTCATTGAAGGATCCACTAAGCAAAGGGCCAGCTTATTCATTTGGAAACATAAAAACCAAAAAAGAAAGATGAAAAAATGAGCCATGGCAGAGCATAAAAACAAAGAAATCTGGCTTAGATGTGAGAAGCACGTACATGCTGATGAATTAGCACTGGTTACAGCTCCTGCATAAAAGAAAGGGCCATAGCCTCTTGAAGTTTCAAACGCAATATTTGCATTGTCATCACAATAGGCAAGTCAATATCCAAAAAATTCCTTAAGACGACATATGCTAGACGACACAAGCTCTACAGACAAATAGCAAAAACGGACTAATTGGCTATAACAAAATTCTATTGCCGTCTGCAGATCTACAACATTTATATACACGATAGACAGAATAATTGAATCATGGATCTGTTATCGTGGGGGAAACATTTAGCAGGAAGAGACTGAGCCAATATTGCCAGAGCTTGTTGCATAACACTTACCTTGCAAATGAACCGGCGGCGCCGGGAACTGCGGCTGCTGGTGGGGAACCGGGAACGGGTGCCGGAGCGGTGGCGCGGGGAACGGTGGCTGGTGCGCCGGCGCCGGGAACGGAGAATGGTGCGGCGCCGGGAACGGTGGCTGCTGGTGCGGCACCGCGAACGGGTGCCGGTGCAGTGCCGCCGGTAACGGTGGCTGGTCCGCCGGCCCCGGGAACGGAGAATGGTGCGGCGGCGGGAACCTAGGTCGTGGATACGGCGGCACAGGAACACAACAGTCAAGGAACTGGGGATGCATGACTCAAGTGGCTGCTTGGTAGTTGCTGCAGTCAATGGTTCCGGATCTAGATCTGGAGGAACCATTAGCACCAAAGCTTATAGCTCCCTCTCGTCGCCAATGGCGGAATGGCAGGAGTATGAGGAGCACGAGGCGAAGTGCAGGGGCAGCTGAGCAGGAGACGACGACCACTGTGTTCGGAGTCACCATTCCTGAATCCCATCGAGAAGTACGCTGCTGATTAAACAAGAACGCCCATTCCCAATGCTCTCTAGTCCGGGATACAAACGGGCGCGCGTGGCTGTTGACTTACCCAAATCTTGATGCGTGCCCCACCGATGGATAACACATGCGCGCGCATACCGTTTTGGGGAAACCGAGTTGCTTGCTGGACCCATCGCCCTCGGCTGCTCTCCGCATGGACCGTGACCCCCACGCGGGGAGCCTCGAGGAGATCGTCTGCGCCAGGAACGACGGTCACCGCTCGGACTGGCCCAGCCGAACGCTCCTCCCGCCTTCGCCGCTGGTCTCGACACGGATGCCGACACCACGGCATGTGTTCCCGGCCCCACGGCTGGCGCAGAACCTGACGAGGCTCCTGGTGCGCTGCAGCTTCCCCGCCGTGGTGAGTTCCCGGATGAACCTCTCCTCAGCGGCTCGTCAACATCGAACCGCATGGCCGCGGCGTGCGGCATGGGGTCCGGGCTCGTGACGTCGGCCCAATCTGGTGCGCAGCGCGCAGGGCGAGCGGGCGGCGGCTGTCGCGGCGGCGCCAGCCGGCATCAAGAAGGCAGGAGCGGCCGGTGGTCTTTTTTGGCGCCGGGTCCCTGGGCCAATCACGAAGGGGGGAAGGCGGCGGACAGGCAGCTGGGGCGGCGGCCGGCCTGCAGGGGCCTCGAAGTTGAGCCGACAGCGGCCATCGGGAGCCTCCGCGGCGGCCGGCCAAACCCTAGGCGCGCAAGTCGGGGAAGTGTCGTTCGGAGGGGATGGAGGCGACGCGGAGAAGTCGACGGGGAAAAAGAAACGCGGAACACAAGCAAATGGTTTTTTAATAGCAAGTTCCTGGGTAATTTTTACCCGAAAAGCAAGTGAAATTAACGTGAAAGGTGCTTTTGGATACGTATTGGAGTAAAAGCTGCTTTTAGATAAAAGCACATAAAGTTTTTTTTCTTTGGTTAGCCTTTGTCCTTTGTAAAAAGAAAAGTAGGTTGAAAAGCCCAACAAAATGGACCGTATGGTTACCCCAAAGGCTAGGCGAGACAGCAATATATCATCCGTGCGGAGCTGAATTTTAAGATGATAAGCTATCGCCATCACCATCCAGTTTTCTATGCTAATGTCAACTCTCGTACGGAAGCTCAAGCATTATTCTATTTCATCGATCTGCTGTGCATCTAATTATTACCTGTTAATGTTTTTAGGACAACCTCGAGCGCTCAGCTAGTGGATTTGGAACAGGTGTGTTGCCACATGCTAAATGACAGAAACCATGTGATCGACCATGTGGGATTCCATCAGCAATGATACGATCGATGAACTATCATATCAAGACAAGTACAACTTGAACTTGACCACCGATCCTCAGGGATCCATCTATTTGTACCAGTTGATATATTTCTAGTCGTACTCCAACAGGTAATCATTATTTGATCACATCAGGCCCTTGTTTGATTGTTAATTAGGAGTGTCGTCGTTGAGTTTATGCATAGGTGTATCCATGCCTTTTGTACTTGCGATTTCCAATATTTTCTCGTGATTTTCAAATAAGGTCCTGGAGTATATTGTGGGAGCTTTGATCTATATAGATGCCGGCCGGCAGCAGGCTAGCGTTTGTCATGTGGTGATGAATGCAACCGACCATCTGTCCAGAGACCAGGTACATATGCATCAGGCCATCAGCTTGCAGAGTTGCAGGCATCATGTGCTACTATATGATTAAATTAAGGTGCTGCCTGTCGTTGCTGTTGATGCATTTTTATATACGCAATTAGGCGCCGGAGCCGCACAACCTACCTCAGCACGCGCATATACACACAATCGCTTTACCGCTATGACGCCAACAATTTTCTTCAAGAGTTTCCTAGTGAATTTTCCAGCCGCCCAGAGAGTTTTGACTTCGACATGTTGATGCATTTATAAATATAGTGCTAGCAGCGTTCAATATTGACTCATTCATTAAACAAAAGTCACTTTGTCTGAATCATCCAATAAAGTGCTATGCATTTCCTAGCTAGCTAGATCTTTAAATTATTTTCGAATAGCTAGAGCATTAATTAACTATATCAAACAGTCTAAAGTATTATTTACTCCATGATTTTGATAAAATATATATGAGAGCCGTTGTTGACTAGCTGGGTTACTCAACTGCTAATTAGCTGCATCCTGGTGGAGGTACAGCGGCGAGAAGTACGGGTTCTTATCTCTTAGAGGAACATTTTCAAAAGAGGGCCGGAATCTTTCGACCTGACGAGAGAATAAAAAGATTGTGAACATGCTTCGTTGTGATCATGCACTGATATATTATCAAATGATGAGAGAACGACTAAAATGATTATGGGCTTGCTTGCATCTCGATAATGCTTGCACGCAGCGGTTGTTTTGTTTGGGGGGGGGG
>OAMR01000268.1:1216987-1231792 GCA_900205405.1 Echinochloa crus-galli | reverse complement strand
AATCAATGATGGCTGACGACGTATGAGGTTTGAAATCAAATGACAAGCTCTAGCTAACTATTAAAGTATACATGCATATGCCCTACATTATCGCCCACTAGATTAGTTGATCGATTCCATGGGCTATCGTACACATAAGTACAGAACTGATCTAGTCCAGATAATTTTCTTAAGAAATTCATACTTAATTTATTGTGATGATGCCCACACTGATTTTTCTCAATCTCATGCTGTCAGCTAGTTGTACATCAACTGAGAAGTTTGGCTGCACCTTGTTTCACCTAAATTATAACTATAGCTTTATTAAACTTCAAGCCAATCTAAAGTATACGTCTATCCCCTGCTAAAACTTATTCACTTTTGCTCTATGCCATTAAGACTACTCAAATTGTATATCCTAATAAAGCACATATATAAATATGAAATAGATAAACGAAAGAATAATGGCTCCTATATCTCGTCCTATATAGGAGATGACATCCATTGGACCTATATATGAGCCTCTTCAAAACATCATTGGACCATTGGACCTATATATAAGCCTCTTCAAAACATCAAGATACACAAAGACAGAAGTTATAGGAGATGACATCCCCATATAAATGTTATTTTTTTCCGACAGTCTTGAGCTAGTTGATCTTCACAAAGTTTTATAAAGTATTCAGTAGCTAAAATTCAACATATGTGCCTCTCGATGTTTTGGTTGACTTATATTATTATTATTATTTGAGGTAGCCCAAGGTAGGAAGGAAACTTCGTTATTTGGTGCTTTGTTTGACCTAACTTTACGCTGAAGCAAACATTTTTCAAATATTGGTGGCACTAAATCTAGCCAAGATCTACCGTAGATTAGAAAAAATATTGATTACTATTCGCTGGGTGCCACTCAAGGGAGGACTTGAAGATCCCTTTGGACGTACCGCGAGAAGTACGGACACTTATCTAGCCTTTATTAGTTAATATAAGATATTGGCTTTCTTGGCTACGAGAGTCAAGTTTATTTTTTTCCGACACATAGAATTCACTTGCGTACTCTCGTAGTATATACACAAAACTAAACACTTCCGACTATTTATATTTACAACAGTATAGCGCAATAGGGCGCGTACGGCTTATGTGTGTGTTCAATGGAGCGACAGTAGTATGTATATATATACAAGTGTTTACCTCTATGTTTTTTTTGAAAAAATGCATGTTTTGTGTTCCTCGAGAATGTGACATGCTTCTTGGCCACGGTGGTCTTGATTTGTTATCGATTTGGGGTTTGTTGTATTTCATGTTATTATGTACTCCCTCCGTCCCTAAATAACTGTCGCCGTTGGTTTCGATACCACGACTTTGCTTCGATTTATAGAAAATATGTGCAACATTTTAATCTCCAAAAAAATTTATTAAAAAACTAGATTCAAATATCTATCTAACGATATTTATTATGTATCATAAATATTAATATATATTTTTATATATTCGGTCAAAGATGTTTCTCGGGAAGCGAAAACGATCTATATTTAGAGACGGAGAGAGTACTCCGCTAAGTTAAAGAAAGAGATTAATTTGGGTAACTTTTACTCCAAATACAAAAAAACAAACTTTTGCGAGTACTACCTCCGTTCCAAATTAGTATTCGTTGTTGACTTTTTTTCATAATTTTTGACCATTCGTCTTATTCAAAAAATTTATCTAAATATACAAATCAATAAGTTATACTTGAAGTATATACAATGATAAAGCAAGTCACATACAAAATAAATGATGCTTGTGAAATTTTTTGAAGAAAACGAATGGTCAAATGGAGGCAGTACAATATGAAAATTCTGATTAACACGTTCAAATTCGATATTTTCAGCGAAGTCAAGTGTCCTTACGTCACTGTGGCTCTCAGCCAGACCCAAACGGCCAATTAAGCTCTCCCTGCTGACCAGCTCTCCGTGGCTCCTTTTAAGCCAGACCCAGTGCCTTTCCCGTACGTCCCGTCCCCACCACTAGCATTTACCCATTTCCCTTTCTCCTCTCCCTAGCAATAGCAAGTCAACGCCCCCCTCTCCCCTCCTCCGTAGTAGGCACCCAACAAGAACTCGAGAAGAAGCCGGCTAATGGAGGGCGATCTGGGTTGGTGCTGCAGCAGCGGAAGCAACAACTGGGACCTTCACGCCGTCGTGCGCTCCGCTTGCAGCAGCGGCGGCCGCGTCGCCCCGCCGTGCGCCTCAGACGACTCCTTCTCCTGGCTCCACACGCCCTCGGCCTCAGAGAACTCCTCCGGCTCCGGGCTCCCGCCGCCGCATCGTCCGCAGGCGAACCAGATGCTGGACGCCGCCGCCTCGCAACCTCTCCTGGCCGACCCGGCCGTCGGCGACCTGTGCCTGCAGGCCTTCTTCGCCTCGCCGAAGCCTCAGACGCCGCAGCCATCCTCGACCTCGCCAAGAAACCAAGCCGACGGGCCGCCGGGCAAGCCGCGAACATGCGGCCGTGCCGGCTGCGGAGGCGGGCCGACTCGATCGAGGAGAAAGTACGTACAGCATATTTAATTTCTACCATTAGCGTACTCGAATAAAAGTTAATAACATGCTCGCGGAATGTTTGGGAAATGCCTCGACTCCGCTAATGATCACGCTGGTATATACAGGAGCAAGAAAAGCCAGGTGAGCAAGGAGGTGACGCGGGTGCCGGTGGGCGGGCCGCCGGCGGACCTCTGGGCCTGGCGCAAGTACGGGCAGAAGCCCATCAAGGGGTCGCCGTACCCGCGCGGCTACTACCGGTGCAGCACCGACAAGGAATGCCGGGCGCGGAAGCAGGTGGAGCGCTGCCGCGACGACCCGGCCACCTTGATCGTCACCTACTCCGGCGACCACAGCCACTCCGTCCCGCTCCACCGCAACTGCCTCGCCGGCACCACGCGCAACAAGGCGCAGCCGCCGCCGCCGCCCCCGCCCCCGTCCCAGGCCGATGAGGCTCCGAAGACGGCACAGACGGCCGCGCTGTCCGCGTCGGGCACCGACACCAAGTCGCAGGGCTCGCAGTCGGCGGCCTCCACCGGGATGTCGCCCAGCACTCCGTTTCGTTCGCCGTCGCTGGGAATGGAGTATGACGAGGAAGACGAAGATGCCATCCCCGCCAGGCTGCTGCTCGAGGGTATCGAGATGAAGGGCGAAGGCGACGCGCTGCTGTACCTCATGCCTGATGAGGACACCGACGGTCACGGCCACGGCGGCGGCTGCGAGGACGTCATGCTGTTGCCGAGGTCCGACGAGGCCCCACCAACAACAACGAGCACCATCAGAACGCACGGCGGGGGCGCGGAGGCAGCCCCGGTCATGAACATCGGCGAGAAGTTCTCTATCTCGGGACTCTCGACATGGGAGGCTGAATCGGAGGCCGCGACGAGCAGCTGATGGGGCTGACTTGCGCGTATATCTCATCCACCATGAACGGTATGCTGTGTGGTGGATCTTGGCTTGTTTACTACTACAGGACCTTGCATCTCAACAGTGTGTAGAAGAAGTAGCATTACTTAGTGACACAAGATTTTTTGTAGGGTCTCTAAGGGGTACAAATAGGTACCACAATTTTTGTACCTACTCCCTCCGTCCCGTGAAGAGTGCAATTTCAGCTTTTTTCAGACAAATTAATGATGTTGGTAAATGACTATGCTACCCTCTGTAACCGTCCCTATCTTACTAATTTTGGCATTGAGGTGGTTACTGCATGCAAATAATTATCTATTTTTAGAATAAAGCAGGTAGTTACAGCTAGAATTGCATTCTTTTGTGGGATTTTTTTTGAATCTTAGGATTGCACTCTTCACGGGACGGAGGGAGTAGGTACTAAAATTTGGTACCTTAGACATGTAATGATTTTTTTAATGTTTCGGTACTTTTTTTACGGGTTGTTAAAAAAAGCTGAAGTGATGAACTTAAGCATTCTAACTATATACTCCCTCCGTCTTTAAATATACAACGTTTAGGACAAGCAAATTAGTTTATTTTTTAACTAAATAGTTTGTTCTAAACGACGTATATTTGTGAACGAAGGGAGTAGTTTTTCTTGGAGCATAATGTATAACCAATCAAACTACACGCAAAGGTTATAATTGTTTAATGTTCTTCGTCTATCTTTAATTAATACGTCCATTTTACGGGCATGCTTTATCAAGAATACCTAGATAGACATATACCCACCTTCGCTTAAATTTCCCTTTGTGCTACACTTTGAACACATACAGATCATAGTCAATATTGATAGTCCCACATTTCCACTAGGGGTGGGCGATAGAAGAAAAAATGAAGGAGAAAATTAAAGCGGTTAAGCTGAACTCAACGGATTTTTTGCCACTGGGTTGAAGCACTACCGGAAACCCTATAGTTGCCGAGTGTCTAAGGGTTTGTCGAGTGTATTTTTTCGGTCACTCGGCAAACCCTGTATTTGCCAAGTGCAGATAAAATGATACTCGACAACTAAGGGGTCTGCCGAGTGTCAAACAACCAGCACTCGGCAAAGCCCCCTTTTGCCGAATGTCAGAAAGTTGACACTCGACAAAGAGCACGCACGTGCCTACCACATGCAACGGCTGTTGCGTGCCGCTTACACCATCAGCGCTTTGCCGAGTGTAAACCCCTTAGTTACCGAGTGCCTCCTGTTTGACACTCGACAAAGTCACTTGTTTGCCGAGTGTCTACATATAGACATTCGGCAAATAAGATGTACCTTTTTCATTTCCTGGCTTTTCCTGACTCTCAATGCTTACAAAATTTGAAATTTAAACTCACATACTTTGAAAATTTGAAATTTAAACTCACATATTTTTAAGATTTGAAATTTAAACTCACATACTTTGAAATTTAAACTCACAAAATTTGAAATCAAAAAAATTGAAAATTTGAAGTTTAACATCTCTGGCAAGAGCTAGACAGAGCCTTTGCCGAGTGCCAGGCTGGGGGCACTTAGCTGCTTTGCCAAGTGTTTTGGCAGGACACTCGGCAAACACCTGTTTGCCGAGTGTTTTCCCTGGCACTCGGCAAAGTAATTTTTTATTGTATTCTACCCTCCAGACTTTTTGTTTTGTCCACGTACTATACGGGTACTCTATATTCAAATCTGGTATATTTCTCGATTCGGTTGCTATATTTAATTACTTTATTTCATTAAAAGTATTATTTTAGGGTTCAACGAATTTGAACTGGATGTGATTCGAATAATCGAAACAATGGATGAAAAATTATATTTGTGTTATTTAGGCCAATGCAAGGCCTTATCCTGGAATTGAAATGAAATTTCGAACATCTTGTTCACGAAATATGACCACAAACGTGTGGCTGAATTGCTTCAAAATTCTATAAAAAGGAAATGGAGTCTGAAAATCATGAGATTTGTCATGATATCATTATATCATGCATAGAGTATGTGGTAAAAAACTTGGAATGTTTCGGATAAGTTGTCACGTACGTTGCTAGTAAATCGAAGAATCTCCAAGGAAATTTTAAGAAGCTGAGAAGTACTCATTGTGATTTAGAATCAAAGTGATGATTAAATTGGGAATTTACATGTCAAATTTTTGTATAGGCATCATACATCGTAGATTATTTCATGTTCAATTTTGGTTATTTTTCGATTCCGTTTGATAATTTTTAATTTTTTTCAATGTTAAATCTATTAGAGGTACACATCGTTAAATTTTGAATTAATTTTTGGTTATTTTCAATGTTAATTTTTGTGTAATTTTTTGAATTTTATTAGAGGTACACATAGTTTAATTTTGAATTAATTTTGGTAACCATATAAAAATTAATTTAATGTATAGAAAATAGTAAAATAGTTTCTAATTTTTTGAAATTTCTACTAGACAAATATAGTCTATTACATATAGAAAATGAGTTTGTGTATATATGATAATTATTTTTGTGAGTTACTTCACAGCAATGCAATAGAATTGAAAAAGAAAAAACATTAAGCAGAGAAGAAATATACCAAGGCCCATTTCGGCCCAAGTAGCCCAGCTAATTCTGGCCATCCGTCGTTGATCCAACGGCTGTAATCGCGCGCCTATGGTATAAAACAACCACAAACCCTACCCCTCGGCTCTCCCCTCGGTCTCCCGTCCCTCCCTCCCCTCCTTAGATCCACGCGCGCAGCTCCTCAGATCCAGCCCCGCCACCGTTGCCGCCACATCCTCCTCCTGGCGGCCCTCATCTCCAGTGACCAGCGTCCCTCCTCTCCGTCCGCGGCGCCCTTCCTCTCCGGCCGTCGCGCCTCTGCCTCGCGGCCGCCGCGCCTCCGCCTCGCCACCGCTTCGCGCGCCCTCCTCGCGCGGCCTTCTCACGCAGCCGCCGCGCCTCCGCATCATGGTGCCCAAGCTCTCCCGCGCCGCCGCTGGCATGGGGCCGATGCGGATGCGCCTGCTCCTCTTCACTCAGGTACGTGACGGCGAGCCCCGTTGCGCCACGCTCCGATTCGTTGCTGCCTTCTTGCGCTGGTCCTGATCCGGTGTGGGCTGGCTGCGGTGCAGGATCTGGATAGACCAGGGAGTCGCGGGAGGAGGTGGACGGGGACGGCGATGGCGGCGCCTGTCGGGACCGCTCCAACGAGTAGTTATAGATTCTTTGCTCAATTTGATTGGCCTATTTTTTTGGGAAACATTCGGCACTTAGATACCACAAGTGCTGCAGCAAGCAATTAAATACTAACTTTCTTGTTTATTCACATTAATATCGTTATTTTTTATCAATTACCTCACTTAAGTTCTAGCATAAGTTTGCTAAGATGGTGTTTTGTGATCTTTCCTGACTTGTCATGTTAGCAAAAAAGTAATTTTTGTTTAGTAGAAAAGTAATGCATCAGTTGTCTTTACTATGTGTGCTTTGTCATGTGCAGGTCTACAATTAAAAGATGAGAAAGATGCAAAACAAGCTGCTTGAAGCTACATTTTTTGCTATATTAAATGAGTTAACTGATTTCATGCTGATGTGATGCTAAAAAAACTGACATAGTATGAGATGCTGAAAAAATTGACATTGTATGAGATGCTTCATCTACTGTGATATTGTATGATTCAGGCCCAGAATTTTTATGAGCCGATGCTATAATATTTATGGGCTTAAATTTTTATTCGTTGAAATGATTTTGGACTGAAATTTAGTCTTTATCTAAATTCGTCCCATTACTAAATGGCCCATGACCGAAAAGTCAATCTCCACGTCAGCAGCTATGTCGTTGTCCATGTCAGCATCCATGTCATTAGGGTAAGCAGCCACATCATGGTCTATGTAGGCAGCTACGTCATCGTACATGTAGGCAGCCATGTCATCATCCACGTTGGCAGCCACGTTAGTGTCCATGTCAGCAGCAACCCGTGACGGTCATTTTTGTCACTAAAACTAGGCTTTGGGCTAGGCTGAGTGGGCTTCAGGCTGTTTTGCGATGGTCAAAAAAAAGTCACAGATTGCTTCAATCCGTGATGATTTAGAAGATCCGTCGGTCGATTTATACAATGACGTTCAATCAATCACGGAATTTGAAACTGTCGTGGATACTGAATTACAACGGATTTTCAAACACTGAATTACAACGGATTTTCAACAATTTGCGACGTAATGGTTCCGTCACCTATTAAATAGTTTCTTGTAGTGTTCATAAATAAGCTCGAAAACCAAAGCTAGTGTAATTTCTAGCTGATTTTGCACCGACTGATCAGCAATTACAATACAAGCTAGCTACTTCCTTTGACCTAAAACGATATTGTATTTTCCATGGCGCTCAGCTTAACACAGTCGACCATTGGATTCTTGACTTGCTGGTTCACACGCGCTGATAAGTCATCAGCGCCCTTGTACACCATCCTACAACTGGATATGGGTCCATCCAGTTACAAAATGAGCTATCATGTCAGTATCAAGTTGAGCGAAGCTAGCGGATCTTAGATGGACCCACTTGAATCATTAGCAACACCTGCACTAAGGTTCATACATGAAGTGCTTTCTGCACGTACGTACTGGTAGATTTGTATATCTTTTCCGTTTACTATTCTCTTTATTTAGTCTTTACATTAAATCTGGAGCACAATGGAAATGCGAAAGAAGCACAACATCAGTGAGCATCTGAGTTTTAGGGGATGTCTCCACAGTTGCAGTTGCATCACTAGAAAAGGTATTTATGCCCATTTCGGAAATAGCATGATCAGCTTCAACTGCGGACACAAAAATTCACGGATAGCACCTAGATCACATTAACAGAACGTCCAAGTAACAGAAGCAAATTAAAATCTATTCTATATATACATTGGCAGAACGTACACAAGTTAATCTGAAGCATATGAATCACCTTTGGTAAAAAAAATAAATTATCTTTTAGGATCATCCGTCCAATGAAATATTTTCAAACGTTCCTTACCATTATGCATCAAATTATGGTATCTAAAGTTATCAAATAAATTAGTGATAGATTCATAATAAAAAAGACCTGTACAACAATCTTGTCCATCGATACTTCCAAGATGCCAACACCTGAACTGCTGCTGGCCTGGACTGCCAACCAAATGCCGAATATGATACCAGGACGAAGATGTACAACATTTGTTCACCTCATGCGTCTAGACAAGTTTGGCTCAAATTGATGACGAACTTTCAAGGTGTTTGGTTCGCGGATTTTGCGGCGTGACCCGTTTACAGAGTTATTGGATACCGTTTGGTATTGTTTGGTTGGATCATTCCGTAATGGATCGCACCGTGAAGCGATACGGTCCCACAGAAACTCGATACCGCTCTCCACCCGGCGTTATCCGATCCCTCGCGAGTCGCGACTCCCTCCCTGTCCCCACCGCACTCGCCGCACTCACCGCCGCCGCCTTCGCCACACTCGCCACCGCCGCCTTCGTCGCCACGCAGCCCCACCTCGCGCACCTCCTCTCCCACCCCATCTCCCCGTCCTCCTCTCCTTCTCCATCCCCCCGCGACAGTCTCGGTGCTCAGGGACCGGCTCGCGAGCGGCGGCAGGAAAAGGAAGTAGTAGTATGTTGTATGGATTCATCTTTCAACATACAGAAAAGTGAAATAAAATCATTTGTCTACCTAGAATATATTATTTCAGTGATAGAACTAGTGCCATAATTCTATCGACCTGCAAAGTCCTTGTCTTGTAGGCCTTATTCAGCTGCTTAGGAAATTTCATCTCTTGTGAGAAAAGTCTTGATAGTCCCATAATTGTTGCCCAACAAAGCTGACTATTCTCACCTGCTCCATCCCAACCTTTTCCCAAATCCTAACCCTTGTGTTCTTGATTTTGACAACAAAAGACAAGCTCAGCGAGGGAGAGCGGGGGAGAAGACGACGTGTATCAATTGGATCGGGAAGGAATCGGGCCGGGAGGAGAATTTGTAAGGTGTGTGCTGTAATGTTCTATGTATTTTGAAATGTTGCCTTTCTTTTTCTGGTACTTGCAGTAGGAGCGCTACACTATTCTCACTAGTTTGCATATTTGATTGGATTGAAGTGGAGATATGCCTTGTAGTTTTTCATTGTACTATATTTGAATAAACTTTGAACAGTTCGGTAGTTTTCCATTGTACTATATTTGAACAATCTTTGGATAGCGTTATATTATTCTCACTAGTCTTTAGATATGTAGCATTTTAATTTTTTATTGTATTAACTTTGAGCAGCACTATGGCCCGTCTGCCATTAACTACACAAAAGCGGAAGAGAAATTTGACCCTTAGAATATGACATCTGTCATTGTGATTATGTATTATTATATCTTGGCATTGTTAGTTCTGTCATATAAATGGAAGTGTTGGAAAATAGAAAGGAGAATAAAAAATAGGGAGCTTAGAAGTGAACGTATGTATGATCTTATTCATGCGAGTGATGTTAAGTGTGTAAGTGAGCTTCGCATGGATAGGAGAACTTTTTTTACATTGTGTGAGATGCTTAGAGATGTTGGTGGAGAAATACACCATTGGAGGAGATAGTAGCATCTTTTTTATATACATTGGCTCACCATTTGAAGAATAGAACAACTGTAAGTTTTTTCTTGCGAAGCGGTGAGACGTTTAGTAGAAACTTTAATTCATGCCTCCTAGCTATTCTCAAGCTTCACCAGTTGCTGCTTAAGGCACCAGAACCTATACCTGAGGACTGCACAGATTACAGATGGAAACATTTTAAGGTACAAAACTTGCAACTAGAGAGTCCCACTTTAAACTAATGCAAATAGGTGTATATAACTGATATTATGTTTTGTTTGGATATAATTGCTTGGGTGCATTGGATGGTACACATGTAAAAGTTACTGTTCCAACTAAGCTGAAGGGGAGGTATAGGTCAAGAAAGGGAGATATTGTGACAAACGTGCTAGGTGTTTGTTCACCGGACATGCAATTTATCTATGTGCTACCTGGTTGGGAGGGTTCTGCACATGACGGCCGTGTTCTTCGAGATGCCATCTCAAGACCAGATGGTTTGCGTGTCCCTCAAGGCGAGTTGGGCCCCTTAACTATGAAAACAAATTATGTAGACACAATTATTTTCTATTTAAATTTATTGTTGTTCTTTTAATGTCAAGGTTGCTACTATCTGGTTGATGCTGTCTACACCAATGCAAACAGATTTCTAGTGCCGTATCGAGGTCAAAGATACCATTTAGGAGGTTTCACGACTCAAAATCCACCACATAGTGCATAGGAGTATTTTAACTTGTGCCATGCAAGAGCTAGGAATATTGTTGAGAGGGCTTTTGGAAGGCTCAAAGGTCGTTGGGCGATTTTGAGATCTGCATCATATTTCCTAGTCAAAACTCAATGTCGAATTATAATGGCATGTGCTTTGTTGCACAACTTAATTTTGCAAAAGATGCCTGAAGACCCCATGGAGAATGAGGAACCAGATATGATGACACCATATGAAGTTATGGAAGGGGAAATCAGTGAACCGGAATTTATAACATCTGTATCAACATCTAATGAATGGACCAATTTTCGCAATAATCTTGCTCAAGGGATGTATAATAGATATAGAGCTTCTAGGTCTAACTAAGGTTTGTACCTTTTCCAAGTTACTGATATTATTGTTTGGAATGTTTGTTTCTAAATTTCTCAGTAGTTTTTCAATAAGAATGATTTCCAAGCTAATTAGCATAATCACTTGTTACGGTTATGAATCAATCTGTTAGCTCAACTGTTGCACGCGGAAGAGGAAAAAATAAAAGGCTCTCGACCTATTTTGAGGACGATGAGTTGATCAAGGCACTATATGAGCTATCTTTAGATCCAAAATGGAAAGGTGAATGAGGATTTAAAAATGGTTATTGCTCTGTTATGGAAAGTGTACTTTCTGAAAAGATACCAGGTTGTGGCCTTATTGCTATTCCACATATTGAGTCAAGGGTGAGACACTTTAGGACAAAGTATGGTGCAATTGAGTTCATGCTGGCAAGAAGTGGGTTTAATTGGGATGACAATAAAAAAATGCTGCAATGTGAGAAACAGCAATATGATGCCCACTGTAAGATAAATCACTTCCTGAATGTGCTTGTTTGTGTTAAACTTTGAAATATGTCTGCATGTCTATTGGTCTGTTTTGGAAAGTGCTTTCTGAAGCGGATATTTTACATATCATTATCATGCTCTTGCGCTCTTATAGGATAACCCAGATGCAAGAGGCCTCTACGGCATCACATTTCCATATTTTGATACCTTAGCTGCTATATATGGGAAGGACATAGCCACGGGAGAAGGAGCCGAGGGGCTTGGTGAGGTTGTTTCAAATATGGAGAAAGAAGTTGCTTTGGGAGATAATCATGATGAAGTGGAAGAAGACATGATGTCTATGGAAACACCACGTCGATCTTTGGATAGTAGGAATTCAGTGGATTCGACTTCATCAAGCTCTAAGAGAAGGAAGAAAGACAAAGACGCGAGTAAAGGAAATGAAGTCAGCATGTCTAGTGACCCGTTTTTGATTATGGTTGGTGGACTCCGTAGTGATCTTAACAATGCTTCACGTCACTTCGGAAGGATGGCTGAAACAATGGAGCGAGAAGCAAAGGTCCAAGAGGAGGCAGCACAAAAGGATCCAATGCAAGTGATGTAGGAAAAGGCTGTTAATGAGCTGACTAGGCTTGGTTTTACTGGTAGTGAACTTCTCAAAGCTGCAGCTGTTTTTGTGAGGGTTCCAAATGAGATGACAATGCTATTTGCACTTCCAGAGACTCTTAGGAGGGAGTTCATACAGAACATGCTTGCTGGTAAGTCTACAGTTTACCTTATTTTCTAGTTAGCCTATAAAATGATATTAGCATTCTTGTTAGTGCATATTTTCTGTGTACCTTATTTGCTTAGTTCTTGTTTCTGACATTTTTTATGATAGTCTGAGTGAATAATTTTAGCTGGTTCTTGTTTCCAGAGTTTGTAGCATAGCTATGTAATTTTTTTTCAGCCATAAGTGAATCTACTGCTCAAACTTTTTTATCTGTTTATGTAATTGCTTTCTTGCAACGGTGATCTTTTCATTGTTGTTTGGGATATTTCTTGTTTATCTTTGTACAGTTGGGATAAAAGAGTAGTGTAACTTCAAGTTTAGCTGTCACTCATATTTATATTTTTTCCCCCTTTCTTTAGATGTGGCTCAAAAGATACTCACATTTGTATTCTTTTTCCTTTCATTAGATGAGGCTCAAAGGAAGATGTAGCTGAAAGGAGTAAGTGAGGCCTACTTGCTGCTGTCAATAGGCCAATATTCATTCAGAAGCACTTGAAGCTGGTGGAGATAATGCCTTCTGATACATGTCATAATTTTTAAAGTTGTGTCATCGCAGATAATGTGTCATTTAGGAACCATCTTATCGAGATTTTAGTTTGTTAAAGAATGAACACTATTTCTGTAAGCTTTATGTAATAGTCATAAATTTGGAGACCATATATGCTTTGTTATATCTCCGGTGGAGATATGTATACTTTGTTATGTATGCATTTGTGTATGTGTTGTTCTGTAAGCGTGAGTCCTCCAATCAGCGTCTTGCTGTCCGTTACATTTGGTTGAGGCGTTACATTGTGCTAGATTGTTCATATGAACTTCTGAATTTTTCAAGCATTAGAAATGTTCATTTTTCATGTGAACTTGTTATATACATTATGGTTTTACATGACCAAGAGGAGTTTGATGACGTGCACTAGGAATGCTTGATGATCGGTGGATGTATTTGTATCTTGTAACCTCTAATCCAAATAAGCAGTTTCATTTGCTCCTAAAGGATCGAAATGGCGACCAGAGAGGGGGGAGTGAATGGGAGCCGATAAAAAATTATTCTCGAAACTCGGTCTATGTCCCAAAATAACTACCCAAGAGTTCCTCACAAGCTTGTCAATGTAGCGTAGTCGTAGCGGACCTACCAACCCTAGGAACAAGCTCGAACGAGATACAAAGCGGAAGAACAACTCAAGAGGCAAAACCAACTGCTATCTGCCTGGGCCCCGACGGACTGTCCGCACAGAGTTCGCAGACTATCCGGGGACCTGGCGGACTGTCCGACAAAGGAGGACGGATGGTCCGTAAAATCAAATCCAATCTCCAAAAACTCCGGGTGCTATGCGGTCTGTCCGATCCACTACTACGGACTATCCGCCAGTGTTGCGGACTGTACGAGGTGGACACACGAACCGTCTGTGAAAACACTTAGCCAAATCGGGAAAACTCAGACAAGCAACTAAGCCTCGGACTGTCCGCCAATCACATGCGGACTTTCCGAGAACCCTGCGGACTGTCCGACAACCCCAGTCGGACTGTCCGAGAAACCCAACGGACGAACAGGAAGAACAACTACAGTAACTCGCGGGTCAAACCTTCCAAATCTATCACCGGATCTCCCAAACGGCTAGAGCTCTCGAGACAAAACCTTGGGGAGATGAGAATCAACCCAAGAGGATGCTATGCCCCCCAAAATCTCGGCCTCTAACCCCATACAACATGAGGAATCGCGTATCACACGGAAGAACACAACCACCACGAGTTCATCCCAAAAACTTCGAATCCATCCCAAATCCCAGCGTTTGAGGGGTCAAGATCATCCACAAAGAGGCACAAGGCACTCACCCATGATCCCCAAAAAGAAATCCGAGAGCAAACGACCTAGAAACAAAGAATCGAGTCAAGCACGAAAATAGCACAAAATGAACTCGGCAAGGAAGACAAGAAAATCAACTCTAGAACAAATCTTCCATACAACCAGAGGTCACGATCTATACAGCGATGGCTAACCTCCACCCTTCATCCACCCGCTAAGATTACTTGATCTGAGCAAATGAACTAGGGTTTTGAACAGATACCTTGCCATCCCCTCCACCTTCTATTTATATTGAGTCATCTGGTGGGGGGAAAAGACCACACTACCCCTACACACTTAAAATAAGATACACACCCCTCAGGGGTGTTGGCGGTCGTTACAACCCAAATCCGACCACCAATACTCGTGAATAAATGAGGTTTTATGTAACATTCCATGTACTTAGGTTTTATTTCTAATAAAGTTCCACGAGTTTTGGTGAGTGTCACTTGTGCAGGTAAAATTATGACAAATACGTGCTATAGGGGCCGGAAATGACCGAATCGGCCGAACGACTCCGTTCGGACGGTTATCCCCCTTAGCCGTGCATGCCACCGGGAGTCGTCCACATCAACGAGCACCAAATGAACACGACAAAACATACAAGCAGCCTAGGAGGTCCAGGAAGCAAAGGCGGTACATGGGATTCGTTCTGGGCTGGAGGCCCAGTTCGGCCGAACTACCCAGTTCGGCCGAACCGCCCCCAAATGCCAACCGCCTTCC
>OAMR01000268.1:1164169-1208888 GCA_900205405.1 Echinochloa crus-galli | reverse complement strand
GCACTTCACCATTATCATGACACGCGCTAAAGACTGGGGCGGCGAACTGGCTGGAGCTTGTTGGCGGTCGTTACAACCCAAATCCGACCACCAATACTTGGGAATAAATGAGGTTATATGCAACATTCCATGTACTTAGGTTTTATTTCTAATAAAGTTCCACGAGTTTTGGTGAGTGTCACTTGTGCAGGTACAATTACGACAAATACGCGCTATTGAAGCCGAAAATGACCGAATCGGCCGAACGACTCCGTTCGGCCGGTTACCCCCCTTAGCCATACACGCCACCGGAGGCCGTCCACGTCAGCAATGACCGAGCGGCGACCGTGCAAGACACCTCATCCACTGCCACATCACCTCTGGGCCAGAAACACATGAAGACCAACACATACAAGCAGCGTAGGAGGTCCAGGAAGCAAAGGCGGTGCATGGGATTCGTTCTGGGCTGGAGGCCCAGTTCGGCTGAACTGTAGTTCGGCCGAACCGCCCCCAAATGCCAACCGCCTTCCAGAGCTCATCCAAGGCATCCAGGAGAAGGCGGTGCATCCAACGGCCTTCGGCCGAACAAAAGAAAAGCAAAAAAGAAAGATAGCCCATGATCTCGAAAATAAATCAAGGAGAGGAAGAATGATCCCAAGGAGTTCCACTATATTCCACTCCACATATCCTACACACTTGCACTTCTTGATCTAAAAGTGTGATTTGGTTCCCCAAAGATCTGGTCTTTGACTTAGCAAAATAGAGCTAGGCTAGTCTGGTTGGGAGTTAGAGTCAGGATTGAGCTTCGCTCGGGGTTCCGGAGTCGTCTTCTGGAGTTCTGGTAAAGCTCTTGTATCTTTTCCTTTTCTTTATGTTCGACTCTGAGTAATCAATATATTTCCTGTGCATTTACTTAAGCTATTTGTTCTGCATTTATTTCGCAAGTAATTGTGGAATGTCTAGCCTTGGTTATAAGCTGTTGTAGTCTGGTTCTATAAGTTCTCTCTTAGTCCTTTGTCTTAGCTGGTTCCTCGTTTCTGCTCAATACTTGCGGTGAATTGTCACTGGGGTATTGACAGGATTGCTTGCTCTTTCTAGAAGAGTGAGTAGTTACTGCCTAGCATAGGTGTGGTACCTAGTCTAGATGGTAACCTTGGTTTGTCCCCGTCGCAACGGAGGTGGTAGCCGTGAGGTGGTGACAGCCCTGTCCATCACGTTAGTTCCGGTCTGCAGGCACCCCGTAAGAGCACGGAGTTTGTGGCACTCCTTCTCATCCCTTTCTGTGTGTCACGGGCTCCGTCCCCGATGTTGAGATAATAGAACTAGGAAGAGAACCATAGATGCCATTCTTCATGCTAGCCGTAACCCTTGCCAGAGGTATCTCAAGGCCAGTGGAAGTATATAGGAATCCTTTCCTGTCTCGTTGTTCTCCCACTAGCTAGACCGCTCTTCTATCTCTATCCTGAACTTCTCCTTGTGTGTGTCAACTGAATATCACTCCTATCCTATCCTTTACCCCCGCCTTGTTAGCCGGTACTTTAATTAGTAGTTACATCCTTGTCAATAGTCGATACTCTTTATCCAATGCTTCCCTGCGGAAATATAAATACGATACCTAGGAATACTCCCGGGTGAAATGCTACATCGGTATCCGTGCGCTTGCGGATTTATATCTGTATCATAAGAGTACCAATGAACACTACTTGCACCATTACTGGGATTGACAATCCTAATAGTGGACCGTAAGAAGTGTCAACAAGGGGCAATCTTGGAACATGGAGATATTTCCTCCGGCTGGGCATGCCGTCCATCTGGCCTTGCTTCCCTCTGGCGCAAGCTCCAGGATCCCGCCGCGTGTCCACCGCTTCGAAGCTTCCCGAACGCGCCCGGATCACTGTTGGCGGTCGTTACGACACGTTTTCGACCACCAATACTCGGGAATAATTGACGATATATGTGACATTCCATCTACTTAGGTTTATTTCTAATAGAGTTCCATGAGTTTTGGTGAGTTACACTTGTGCAGGTACAACAACGAGAAATACGAGCTATAGGGGTCAGAATTGACCGATTCGGCCGAACTACTCCGTTCGACCGGTTACCCCCTTAGCCGCACACGACGCGAAGCACAACCGGGGATCGTCCACGTCACTCATGACCGAGCGACGACCGTTCACGACACTTGGATAACTGCCACGCCACTTCTGGGCCGAACCAACACGAAGGCCGCCTAGATCCAGTCACCCACGAAGTCCAGGGAGCAAAGGCGGTGCAAGGGGGCAAGCCTGGGCCTCCAGCCCAGTTCGGCCGAACTGCAGGCTTTGGCCGAACCGCCCCCATTGCACAACCGCCTCCGCAGAAAAAATCTCAGCCCTTGGAGCCAAAGGCGGTTGATCCACTGGTTCGGCCGAACCGTGCAGTTCGGCCGAACCAGGATCTTCTACCGAATCAGTGGAATCTTCCCCCTGGCTACCTTGGCGGTTACCCAAGCCCAACCGCCACTCCAAGCTATAAATAGAGGTGTCACTTCACCGGTTTCAACACACACCAAGCCAAGGAGCTCTCATTTTCACTTCTCTCTAGTATAGTTAGGATAGTTTAGTTGGGAGTTGAGTCGAGTCGAGCTTTGCCTCGGAGGTTCCGGAGTCGTCTTCAGAAGCTCTGGTATAAGCTCTTGTATCTTTTCCTTTTCCTTTTGTAAGACTTGAGTTATCAATATAATTATCTTTATCATCTTGCCTTTGTCATTTATAGCTTGCTTCTACTTTATTCTAAATGCATCTATATCGTGTTTAGACTATAGTCGGCTCTAGTTCTAGTGCTTCTAGTTCTTGTTTAAGTCTTTGTCTTAGCTGGTTCTTCGACTTAGCTGAATATTTGCCGGTGAACTGTCACCGAGGGTATTGACGGGTTGCTTGCTTTTGCTAGTGAAGTAAGTAGTCGTTGGTTAGTGTGGGTGTGGTACCCAGACTAGTCATTGGCCTTGGTTTGCCCCCGATTTAACGAACGTTAGGTAGTCGTTAGGTAGCGACAGCCCTATATGGTCTTTGTAATCCACCTCATTAGTCTCGTCGTGTAGGACTACCACCTTCGTGCCAACTCAGGGACAATCCAAGCTAACTTAGTTTATAATTAGTTCAAATTAGAGTTAACCTAGATCTTCCAGTGCTGGCTCTTTAGCCGCTGTATCTCTAAGCCCGAGTGACATAGACAAATAAAGTCCATAGGAATCCTCTATCTCTTCTCGTTGTCCTCCCAACTATCTGTACCTTCTCTTTCTTACCTGAGTCTGCCTTGAGCTGTGTGTTACAGTATATCCACTCCTATCCAATACCGTTATCCCCTGTCTTGTTTAGTTGTGTACCTTTCTCTGATAGTCTGGAATACCTGTTTACTAGTACTCTTGCCAAAGCTTCCCTGCGGAAATATAAATTACGATACCACGGGATACTCCCAGGTGAAGTGCTACAGCGGTGATTCTGTGCGCTTGCAGAATATTTATATATTTTACTAAGCCATAAGGAAAACCACTAAAACACTCCTTACCCCAGTACCGGGATTGTCAATCCTGATATTGGATCGTAAGAAGTGCCAACAAGCATTTCTAGCGCCGTTGCCGGGGAAGCAATTGGCTAGAATACTTTTAAACATTTATCTCAAGTTATCTGAGTTGAGTGCACCGTTTGACAAGGACAACTTGATAAAACTTGCTAAGTTCTATCCCAAAGACTTCTCAATGACCGAATTGAGGCGTTTATCAAATCAACTTGGTAAATTCATTGTTGAGATGCGTAGTGATGAAAGGTTTAGCAAAAACTCAGCTTGACGAGCCCAGTCTTTCCCGACGTCGACATGGCTTCAACATCGAGGATGGCAAGCAAGACGATACGCGAATTCTCGGCTCCATCGAGCGAGAATGTGCGTACCGGTCCCACTCCGTCTGTCGGAGACGGGACTTTCGAGCTCAAGCCAGCCCTCATCAACATGGTGCAGGCTAGTCCATTCTATGGCAAGCCTCATGAAGATGAAGATGCTAACGCTCATCTCCAACACTTCTTGGAGATCTGCAACACCTTCACCATACGCGGTGTAAGTACCGATGCTATTCGCCTTCGTTTATTCCTGTTCTCCTTATTGGGTAAGGCAAAGCAATGGTTTTATGCTAGTCGTGAAGCTATAGATTCAAGGGATAAATGCACTACTGCCTTTTTGCTAAAATTCTTTCCGGTTGGGAAAACCAACGCCCTCCGGAATAAAATTATTAGTTTCCAGCAACCAAAAGATGAAACAGTCCCGGAGGCATGGGAACGCCTCCAGGACTATATTTCTGCTTGTCCTCACCATGGTATGCAGAGTTGATTCATAATCTAAACTTTCTATCACGGGCTGAGAAACTCTGCCCGTGAGTACCTGGATGCTGCTGCTGGAGGCTCGTTCTTCTCTCTTGAGGAGAGTCGTGCGAAGGCCCTCATAGAGAAGATGGTCGAGAACCAAGGTTGGTCCGACGACCGGACCCAACCAAAGACCCGAGGAGTTCACCAAGTTGAAGCTCTGGACATGCTCGCTGCCAAGATGGACCTCCTGATGAAGAAACTGGAGGCCCCTGCTCAAGAAACGGTGCACAAGCCATGGACACTCGCATGACGTGCGAGGTCTGTGGCAACACAGGCCATTCGCGGAATGACTGCCCCGAAACGCGAGAAGATGCCCACTACATCAACAACTCCAACAACAATGGGTATCGTCCGAACAACTACGGCAACCAAGGCTGGAATCCGTGCCCAAACCTCCCTTTTGAGAGGCCTCAACAAGGTAACAATTTCAATTAGAATTCGCGCCCAAATCTCTCTTTTGAGAGATCTTCACAAGGTAACAATTTCAATTCCAGTACTTTCAATAATCAGCCGTCTATTAAAGATCTTGTGCTAGGCCAGGGTAAAATCAATGAAAATATCAGTAAAAAGTTTGTTGCAACTGACAAAATCCTGGAAAGCATAGATGCAAAGCTGGAATCTGTCTCTTCTGCTATAAAAAATCAATTGAGCTTCAATAAAATGATAGAAACTCAAGTCGCTCAGTTAGCTGCTACTGTTCCTGACTGTTCCTGTTTCTGAATCTGGGAAGATTTCGGGGCAACCCGAACCTTCCATTGAATCGGTCAAAGCGGTAACCATAAGACGGGGTAAGCCATCTCGTGGTTCGTTCCGTGCTAATCATGTAGGGAAGGCCTCGTACATCGAAGTAGATACACCCAGAGGGCTGTACCTGCCAAGAGCTGCCAAGAAGGCCATCGTCAACACCCCTCCGGAAAGGAAGGAAGATCCCAGAGAGCCAGTTATTCAGTGCTCGATTTGGAATCGATGCATTGAAAACGCTCTCTGCGATCTTGGAGCTAGCGTCAACATCATGTCTAAAGTATTATTCAAAAAGTTACGCTACCCTGTTCTTTATTCTACAAATGCCCAGGTGCAGCTTGCAGATTCGTTGATCCGCTACCCCAAGGGGGTGATTGAAAATGTCCCGGTCCGAATTTGGGGATATTATGTCCCTACGGATTTCGTAGTCCTTGACACGGGGAATGATCATTTGTTTCCACTTTTGTTGGGTCGGCCATTTTTAAACACCGCTCGGGCTAGAATTGATGTGGATACGAGAGAAATCTCGTTCCATATCAGCGGAACGCCGATATCATTCATATTTCAACCTCGGGAGTTTAGAAGAACAAGGGAATTCACTCCGGAGCAAAGAAGTGCTGAGTGTTTCCTGGAAGCCCTCCTTAGTGGAGAGCTGGAAATACTCGGTGCTAAGCAGTGGGATCAACCCACTGAATCTGAAAGTGATGATGAAATGAACCACCTCTTCCGGAAACAAGAGGAGGATCAAGGTATATGGAACGCACCAGAAGAGCCGATTCCACCGCCACCGACACCTACACCGAAGAAAATCAAGAAGCTGTGGCGGAAGAAGCAGAGTTCATCATCCGAACCATCCACTCCGGGACCGGACAATGACAAAAATCACTGAATACACGGAGGAGTCCCGCTCGTGGACTCAAAACTCGAGCTCTCGCCGCGAGAAAAACCGGTATGTATCTCATGTTTCCCTTTCCAATTTTAAATTTCAATTCATCATTGCATTTGCATGTTTCCCTTCCAAAATAAATGAACCACTTGTGTAATTAATTTGAAAGAGAGTAGAAAAATTGCAAGCATGGTAAAAATAAATGGACAACGACCATATGCTGAAATTTGTTTGAAGTGGGTAAAATTTTATTTTTTATTACTTTTACCCCTTCTAGAACATCTCCATTTATTTACCACCATCACCAACCAGCACAAAACATGTCTACCCCACTCAACATGGCTGCACACTCATCAATTATCACAAACATGGCAGCATGGGGGTAACTCCACTAACTTCCACTTTGCTCATGGGTGAGATCAGGTTTAACATTTCAAAGACACTTGCAAGCTTATTATGAATATACAACGAATCAATCAAGAGCTTAGCTAATCATCACCAAAAGACTATGCACATGTCCACTAGCTCAAATGTAGCAAGTTATAGTGATCAATCCATATAGGAGAAGCTCATCCTAAAATGCATTAAAATAATGGCTAGTTACATTCATGCCATTATAAGTTTCACAGTTTGGAAATATGCCATCGGTGTGTCAGTGACGGGTGGGGGCAACCTCAGTCATGGACAGTGGCATTTTTCCAATTTTCAAAAATTGTAATGGCACGGGAAGAATTAATCCTTAAAATAAATATGTACAAATGCAAGACATATGACATAAATGCAAATGCAAAATGTACATGATATACATATGCTACAAGGAGCCCCAAAAACCAACTCAAAGAGGACAACACACTCCAAGCTCTCCTCGCAAGCGGGCAAAGGTTGCTTGGTCAAGTGGTGTGGTGAAAATGTCGGCTAGCTGGTTTTGGGTGGAGACATGGGATAGCTCTATGTTTCTTTTCTCAACATGATCTCTCAGAAAGTGGTACCTCACTTCGATGTGTTTCGTTTTGGAATGGAGCACATGATTTTTAGCTACGCTTATGGCACTAGTGCTATCACATAGAAATGGAACTCGAGAAAAGCTCAAACCAAAGTCACTCATGGTGTACATGATCCATAGGAGCTGGGAGCAACACCTAGCGACAGCAACATACTCGGCTTCAATGGTGGATTGTGCAACACTTGACTGCTTGCGAGAAGACCACGAAACCAAAGAAGACCCAAGAAACTGATACTGACCCGAGGTAGATTTGCGGTCCAAACAACACCCAGCAAAATTAGCATCAGAAATTCCGTGAAAACTAAGTGTCGAGGAGGCAGAATACCAAAGACCCAAATTAGGAGTGTATTTCAAGTACCTGAATATCCTCTTGATGGCCTATCGATGCGAAGTCCTCGGTGAGGCCTGAAAACGAGCGCACAAAGACACACTAAACTGTATGTCTGGCCACGTCGCTGTCAAGTAGAGGAGGGAGACGATCATGCCCCGGTACTCCTTCTGGTCTACATGGTCACCGTCTTCATCAGCATCCAACGCCGTAGTTGTACTCATCGGTGTCGACATCGGCTTGGAGTCATTCATGTCAAACTTCTTCAACATGTCCTTCGCGTACTTCGCTTGATGCATGAATGCCCCATCCTTGACTTGCTTGATCTGTAGTCCGAGGAAGAACTGTAACTCTCCCATCATCGACATCTCGAATTCCCTGCTCATATCTTCAGAAAACCTCACAACAAGAGCATTAGATGAGCCACCAAAGATAATGTCATCCACGTAAATCGGTACGATCAAGATGTCATTGCCAGCATGAAGCAAGAACAAGGTCTTATCAACAGTGCCCATCACAAACCCCTTACTCAACAAGAATCCTCGCAGTCTACCATACCACGCTCTAGGTGCTTGTTTTAGGCCATATAGTGCTCGATGGAGTTTGTACACTCAGTGTGGGTATCTCTTACTCTCAAACCCCGGTGGTTGCCTCACATACACTTCTTCCTCTATTACCCCATTTAGAAAGGCACTCTTCAGATCCATTTGGTGCAACTTGAACCCTTTAGCAATGGCAAATGCTAGAAGGATTCGAATTGCCTCCAAACGGGCTACAGGAGCAAATGTCTCCTCATAGTCAATTCCCTCTTTCTGTGTAAAGCCCTGGGCAACCAATCTAGCTTTGTTTCTCACAACCTCACCACTCTCACCCTATTTGTTCTTCCAAACCCACATGGCAATTTGGTGGAGGCTCAACAAGTTCCCACACCTCATTCCTCTCAAAGTTCTCAAGCTCTTCATGCATAGCATTGACCCAGTTCGCATCAGATAAAGCATGTCTAATATCTTTGGGCTGAAAAGACGCAACAAATGCAGAATGAGCAAATTGAGAGTTCTTCCTTGACCTTGACATTGTAGTGCGCTCATCAAAGTCTCCTATGATGCTTGAGGGTGGATGCCTAGCTTGAATGTGTCTTGGTGACTCATGCCTTGAAATCTCCTCCCAATCAGCAACTGCTTCCACTCGACCTCCAGGTACTTGTGTTGATGTGGTAGTGGGGTATTGATCATCGTCAACCGTAGTCATCGTAGTGGAGGTAGTAGGTACACGTGTCGTAGGAGGTACACCATCTCCATCGTCATCTTCACCGTCATCCACCTGCTCGTCCTCGAAGATCGTTTGTCCCATCTCTTCATCACCTGCACACTCAGAAGCAGTCGAGCTACACGAAATTGTCTCGTCGAATGTAACTTCGCAAGTCTCCATGATTTGTTTAGTGTCAAGATTGAGCACACGATATGCTCTAGAGTGATTAGCATAGCCAAGGAAAATACCATCATGAGATCGAAACTCAAACTTATCTAGATTACCTTTCTTAAGAATGAAGCACTTGCAACTGAAAACTCAGAAATGACTCACCTTGGGGGGTCTCCCATGAAAGATCTCGTAGCAAGTCTTCTTCTTGAACGCATGAAGGAAAATCCGATTTGAGACATAGCATGCGGTGCTCTCCGCCTCGGCCCAATATCTCCTAGGAGTCCTATGCTCATCAAGCATCATCCTAGCCATCTCACAAGGAGTCCGATTCTTCCTCTCCACAACACCATTCTGACAAGCGACATAAGGCGAGGAAAACTGATGTTCAAGACCTTGATCACGACAAAAGGCTTCAAAATGAGCGTTCTTGAATTCCGTGCCATTGTCACTACGGATATCTCGCATGGCATTACCATTACATTCATTTTTCAACCTCAAGATCAAGTCTTGAAAGAACCCAAAAGCCTCATCCTTAGACGCCAAGAAAAACACCCAAGCATAGTGAGAATAGTCGTCCACTATCACAAGGACATACCACTTCCCACCGACTGAGCGAACGTGAGCTGGACCAACCAAGTCCATATGTAGAAGCTCCCCAGGACGCTCAGTCATCACCTTAGTCAAAGGTGGATGAGAAGTGGTGACCATTTTCCCATGCCTACAAGGAGCACACACCAAATTCTTCTCATACCGAAGCTTGGGTAATCCTCGGATAAGGTCAAGACTGCTTAAATGAGAGAGCAAGTCAAAGCTCAAATGACCCAACCTCCTATTCCACTTCCAAAGCTCGGAAGAGGAACCAGCCACTAGACAGTGAGAGGGACCAAAAGACCTCGAGAAATCAGCACGAAAAACTTGACCCTTGGGAATGATCATGCAGAAAAGGTCACCTCGAGATCAAGAATCCGAGAAGAATCACTCACAAAGCGAACCTCGAAACCCCCATCAAGCAACGGAGAGACAGAGAGCAAATTAAAACCAAACGACTTGACGAGAGCAACAAGCTTCAACTCAAACTTCTCACTTACCTGAATATCACCCTATGAAAGCACTGTACCCTTACCATTATCCCCAAAAGTGATGTACTGCCTTGTCATCACCGGGGTGAGACTTGAGAACCACCTTCGATCTCCGGTCATGTGTCAAGAGCAACCGGAGTCGATCAACCATGACCTCCTCAAGCCACCCACTACCTGCAAAATCATAAATGAGTGCGAGAGTGAGCAAACGACTGAGCACTGGGGTTAGAACAAAAGGAGTCAAACCAGTGCCGAGCCATCTGCTCAAAAGAGGGGTTAGCAAAATCTACTCTACCACCATCAGCAAAATGTGGGAACCTCTCACGCCTGACAAGCGGAGCTCTATCACGTCTAATCAGAGGGACACCACATGGGGGAAAACGTGCCTGAACTCCCTCCGAGCACAAAATCTACGGTCGTTCCTCCCAAACTCGTACTGACCACGAGGAGGGGGGACGCCTAGCAAACTCACCACGCCCAAAACCAAAGCGCCTATCACCATCTCCCTGAGGACCTCCTGCAACACCACGAGCACCTCCTTTAGGAATCGAACGCAGAAACCATCCGCCCCTAGGCATAGGTGCACGAGGATCAGGCACGCTATGAGATGAGCGGTACCTGTCCTGGTTACCCATCTCTCTTTCTCTCCTCTCTTCTCTCTTCTTCCTGAAGCAGAACTCCTCTTGGTGACCATCCCTACCACAAAACCCACAGTGTTAGCGGACTGGCTTTTGCTTTGGAGCTTCTTTTGGTGGATGCTTCTCACTTGGCTTAAGACCACTCGATTCTCCCACAAAGTTCAGTCTCCTTTGGAAATTGTTGGTTTGAGGAGGGAACACTAGAGGATCAGGAGTAGTGTCAAGTTTGTTTTTCAAGTGGTTGGGTTTAGGATCAAAAGTGTTCTTGGCTGGGGTAATTTGTGGAGGAACCGACACACTCTCACACCCCACATCCTCACTCTCACGCACCTTCTCCGATCCAAGCCCACGACTATCAGCTCACCTAAACTAAGTTTTCATCGTACCAAGCTAGGGCTCACGACCAGACAACCAACCCAAACACTTACGCAACTCATCATTGTCATCCTACAGACGGTTAGTTGCATGCTCAAGTTCAAGAATCTTCAAAGCATTTACATCACAACTAGAACAAGCATGAGTAGCAGAAGATTTCAAAGAACTTTCAAGGCACTTGATCTTAGCATGAGATTCATCCAATTTAGCATGCAAGACAGGACAAGAAGTGCAAGCTCCTAGCAAGGTAGATCTAGATTCCAACTCATCAAGTTCAACTTGGAGCATATCAAATTCTTCCAGTTTAGTCATGTGTTTCTTCTTATATTCGACCAATTCGTTCATCACATGCTCACAATTTATGCATTCAGGCTCATCAGGAACAACAAAGACAACTTTCAAAGCATCGATCTCAACTTGAGAAGCAGCAAGTAAAGACTCAAGTTTAGCCACTTTCTCCTCAAACACACCAAGCAAAGACCTAAACTCCCTCTTCTCCTTGTTGGTCTTTCTAAGCACATCATCACAGTTGTCAAGCAAGGCTTTCAACCTATCAACCTCCCCTAGCTAGAAGTTTGGATCACGGTTTACCTCATCTTCGGAGTCTGAGTCCGAGTCTTCTCCTTCACTCTTCTTGCCGTCGGTGCTGTGTGCCGTGGTGCAGAAGCCACCGGAAGCTGCACACGACAACCCGTTGAAATACTTGCTTGAGTGCCTCCGGCGTCGACCTTGATCCTCATCCTCGCTGCTCGAGCTCGATGAAGTGTAGCTAGAACTCGTGTCGACGTCGTTCGCACCGGCAACCATGGCTCGCGGCTTGTACTTGTGCTTTGTGGCCACCGTGTTTCTTCTTGTATTCATCCTTGCTCTTGTGCTTGCCCTTGTAGTCGTTCTTGGATCGGTTCTTGTGGTCAACCCGTGATCGGTGCTTGTAGTCGTTCCTGGGCTCGCTTGCTTCTGGGCATTCAGCGATGAAGTGCCCCATCTTGCTACACCTGTAGCATGTACTCCCAACACGCCTGGTACTCTTGCGGTTCTCGTGCAAGCGCCTAAACCTCTTGGTCAGCAACGTGAGATCGTCCTCGCTCAGCACCTCGAACTCCTCATCTGGCAAAGAAACAAGCATAGACAAAGCAAACTGTTGAGAGGAGTTAGCAAGCGACCTAGAACCAGAACCACTCATGAGGGCCAGACTATGGGGATCAGTCGGGTTCTCAAGTTTGGCTCTAGCCATCCTATCGATCTCTGAGGACTTGAGCTTGGAGAACAACTCATGAACTGTGAAAGTCTCATAGCTATCCGACTCCATAATGGCCTCAACCTTCGCACCCCACACAGATCTATCCACGTAGTGCAAGAGCTTCAAAGCTCTATCATGATCTAAGTAAGGGAGGTCGGTGATATTGACTTGCATGTTGTTCACTATCACGGTAAACCTCTGAAACATGGCATTAATCGACTCGCCGGGCAAATGAGTGAAATTCTCATATTCCCTCCGGTAAGTCGAAAAGAGCCTAGCCTTAACCGCACCATCACCACCATGAGCAACCTCCAACTTTTTCCAAATCTTACTAGCAAGATGCTCTTCGATGACACGATGGAATTCATGATTGTCAAGCGCTTTGAACAAGTAATCAATGACTTTTACATTCGCCTCAAACTTGTCCCTATCAACCTGGGTCAATCTCGCAGTAGGGATGGTATAGGTATTATCAAGAGTCATATCCCATAGCAATTGTCCATTGCCGCGGAGAAACGCACCCATCCGAACCGACCACATCCGGTAATTCTTCCCATCGAAGAAATGAGGACCCAAACCATTTCCTGAGTACGCCATCTTTGGATCTTAAGACTGGTTAGAATCACAAAGATCCGTAACCTGCTCTGATACCAATTGAAGGATCGAAATGGTGACCAGAGAGGGGGGGAGTGAATGGGAGCCGATAAAAATTTCTTCTCGAAACTCGGCCTATGTCCCAAAATAACTATCCAAGAGTTCCTTACAAGATTGTCAAGGTAGCGTAGTCACAACGGACCTACCAACCCTAGGAACAAGCTCGAACGAGATACAAAGCGGAAGAACAACTCAAGAGGCGAAACCAACTGCTATCTGCCTGGGCCCCGACGGACTGTCCGCACAGAGTTCGCAGACTGTCCGGGGACCTGTCGGACTGTCCGACAAAGGAGGACGGATGGTCCATAAAATCAAATCCAATCTCCAAAAACTCCGGGTGCTATGCGGTCTGTCCGATCCACTACTACGGACTATCCACCAGTGCCGCGGACTGTCCGAGGTTGTCACGTAGACCGTCCGTGAAAACACTTAGCCAAATCAGGAAAAACTCAGACGAGCAACTAAGCCTCGGACCGTCTGCTAATCACATACGGACTGTTCGAGAACCCTGCGGACTGTCCGACAACCCCAGTCAGATTGTTCGAGAAACCCGACGGATGAACAGGAATAACAGCTACAGTAACTCGCGGGTCAAACCTTCCAAATCTATCACCGGATCTCCCAAACGGCTAGAGCTCTTGAGACGAAACCTTGGGGAAATGAGAAGCAACCCAAGAGGATGCTATGCCCCAAAAATCTCGGCCTCTAACTCCCTACAACACGAGGAATCGCGGATCACACGGAAGAACACAACCACCACGAGTTCATCCCAAAAACTTCGAATCCAGCCCAAATCCCGGCGTTTGAGGGGTCAAGATCATCCACAAAGAGGCACAAGGCACTCACCCATGATCCCCACAAAGAAATCCAAGAGCAAATGGCCTAGAAATGAAGAATCGAGCCAAGCACGAAAATAACACAAAATGAACTCGGGAAGGAAGACAAGCAAATCAACTCTAAAATAAATCTTCCATACAACCAGAGGTCATAATCTATACAACGGTGACTAACCTCCACCCTTCATCCACCCGCTAAGATTACTCGATCTGCGCTTGGCTAGCCTACTAGAAGAAAGAGCAAGTGAACTAGGGTTTCGAACAGATACCTTGCCATCCCATCCACCTTCTATTTATATTGAGTCATCTGGTGGGGGGAAAAGACCACACTACCCCTACACACTAAAACTAAGATACACACCCCCCAGGGGCAATCTTGGAACACGGAGATATTTCCTCCGGCTGGACATGCTGTCCATCCGGCCTTGCTTACCTCCGACGCAAGCTCTAGGATCCCACCACGTGTCCACCGCTTCGAAGCTTCCCGAACGCGCCCGGATCACCGTCTCCGTCACGTTGGGCCTTCGGGCTCGGTTTTGAGGCTCAAACCGAGAAACCCTCCTCTGATGGTTTTGTGGCCCAACCATCAAACCCCGCGTACAAGCTTCGGTTGTTAGCCGCTACCTTGCACCAGCTCATTCCACGACTTCGTCTTGCTCTTCTTGCACCATGCCGACCGCACTCAATCCCGTATGGCCACCGGGTCCCTCGAACCAAGCCTACTTGTCTCTCCACTCCTCGGAGGCCACTCTGGCTAAGACCTTTCGTGCTTGTTCTTCACCTGCACCAACGCAAACCAAGTCACATCGAATACCTGCAATACTAGGCCAAGAGTCATTCCACTCAACGTTGTCAATCACTCATCACACTGAGAAGCGACCATCCACTGGTCCTCGGACACACCTGGTGCTCAGCTCCCCACTGTTACCTTTGTTCCCCACGAATCAGCCAAACACAGTCACGTAAATGAATAGCGTTACTGGGAGGAAACAAACAAAAGTCGTTTTCCGTTAAACTGTAACAGGTACCGCTGCTACCTGATTCCTTTATAACGTTACCGCTCCTCTTGATGAACCAAACACCACCTTTGGCCTGCCCGATCCAGTACCGCAGCTCAGTAGCACACTGACGAGGCAGCCACGACAAGAGGGATACAGCTGCGTCTTTAACAATGGAGTTCCACCAGTCCTGCGAATATTACAGGTTGTTGAGGGAGAAGCGCATCTATTCTACCCTGCTGGAAGATAATAAGGACTTAGGAGAGCTTTAGTAAGAAGCTAGAGGATAGTTTAGGTAGATAGTTCTGGTAACCGTAGTGCATCCCAATTTTAAAAGGCACGAATGTAACTATATATTGAAAATGTTTGTAACAACTTTATTCTTAATTGCAAGTTGTCAGATAATAAAAAAATAGATGCCAACACACCCACCCACCGCTACCACCATAGACCGCACCACCACTACCAAAACTTAGCCGAATAGTTGAAGAATATTGATGGAGTTTCGGTGGACAAACATCAGGAGCTACGGGCATTATTATGCATTTATAATCCTTCCAAAGTTTGGACATCCAAACTTTAGAAAACATTGTAAATACGGCAGTGTAGCATTTTATTTATATTTATAAATAATTGTTTAAATATTGATTAATTAGATTTAAAATGTTCGTCTCGTAAAGTACAACAAAACTGTAGAACTAGTTTTTAATTTTATCTATATTTAGTACTACATACATGCGCCGACATTTTGATGTGACAGAAATCTTCTTTTTACATAGTAGAATTTAGCACTACCAGAGGATGGTACATTTGCACCGGTTGGAAAGGTCAAATAACCGGTGCTAAAGGTACATATTCGCCAAAAAATATGTGCGTTGCTGCGGGGATTCGAACTCAGGACCTCTTGGCTCCCACCTAACCATCTCACCTACAAAGCACATGTGATGGGATAGAAGATACTTTTGTTTTGTAGTAACATGTGACACCCCCTTTAGCACCGAGTTGTATTTACCAACCAGTGCTAAAAGGCCTTTAGCACCGGGTCGTAACACCAACCGGTGCTAAAAGGGTCCATTTTAGCACCGGTTGGTGTTACGACCCTTTTAGCACCGGTTGGTGTTACGACCCGGTGCTAAAGGGTCGGGGCCTACACCACTTTTAGCACCGGTTGGTGTTACCAACCGGTGCTAAAGGGTCCCCCAGGGCGCCCCAATTTTGGAGCCAGTGCTAACGTTACATTAGCACCAGATCTTGAGTGCATCGAGGCATGTAAGGGGTGCGGATGTGAAGATTTCTGGTAGTGTAGGGTAAAATTTAGAAAGCCTAAGTTACCTAGCCGCGGTACCATTTACAAGCTATATGCATGACGTACGTTAAACAATGCGTCACTGTACCTCGCAGGACACTCTTTGGGTATCAGCAGCCGTACGGGGATAGCTGATGAATATGATAAGCCATCTGCATCATCATGCAGTTTTCTATGCTAATGTCCACTATGGTACGGAAGCCACCTCCCATCACCAAGCATTTTCTATTATATCTTGTTTTATCTAACCAAGTTTATTAATTGGAAACAGACGACGTTACCACAGATGCATTCTTGAGGACACACATAAACCATTTGATGGACCATGTGGCATCAATCAGAGATAATATGATGGATGAAACTATGAAATCACAAATTGCCCACTCTTTTTTAGCCAGTTCATATGAAATAGTTGTTTTAATGTACACGCATGCGCTTTCATTTGAGTAATTATGGTTTTCTCTATTAATTCTTCCCAAGATTAGCTGGATGTTGTCATGCGGTGATGCAAATGCAACTGTCCATTTGTCCATAGACCAGGTACATCTGCATCAGCTAGAATGCATGTGCTAACATATGTAAAATAATAAGATCCTGGTCCTGTTTGGATCCACTGGCTAAACTTAAAGTTTAGTTGTTAGGGATCGAAACGGGGACAGCTAAAACTCTGCTAAACTTTAGGTGCATGTCAAAAAGTACACGATCTCTTTAGCTCGTTGAACCTAGCTAAACCCAGTTAAACGAGTTCGAAGACAAAAATACCCCCACCTATTTATGGAAATTTCTCACTGCCACATCATGATGTCCATAATTAATAAAGGGTAGGATAGTCAAATTAATTCAATTAGCTGATAGATCCAAACTCCCCCAGCTAAAGTTTAGCTAGATACTCTTTAGCTAGCTAAAATAAACTACTACAAATTAGCTAGCTAATTTTTAGTTATGGTGGATCCAAACAGGGCCCTACTTTGCCTATCCTGTGTCGTTTAACTATGCCATATACTCACTTTTCCAAATTGTAGTTCACTTCCGTTTTTTAATTTCCTAATAAAAGCAATTCCAGCAATAGCCCCAAATTAGGCCCTCCAAATATTAAATGGGGGATGCCATTATTTTTTGAGGGCATAACTTGTTTCAACTCCAGTAATAGCCCCTAAGAATGGAGGCCTCCCTAGAGACCCCCATGAATGGAGGGTGGGGGATGAATTTGGAGGCCACCCCAAAATAGGGAGCCAAGTAGAGGGCCTGTTGGAGTGCAACTTTTTTGTTTGGCCATCTAAATTTGAGTTGTGGACTTGTTTAGAGGGTCTGCTGGAGTTGCTCTACTCTAACTTTGACTAAGTTTTTTGGAGAAATATGTTAACATTGAAAGATCCCAAATCTTGAAGTATTAAAACATATTCTATGAAAGATTTATTGGAACTAACTATATATTGTAAATGATGGTGCCTTTTCCTTTGTTTAATAAAGTTAGAAAAGTTTGATGTAAACATACTTTATGAAAGATTTAATGGAACTAACTTGATGTTTTAAACTAAAATCTATCCACTTATCTGCTCAATCCACGGTGATATTCTGAATTAACTCAACACGTTTTTTTTCTTCTCAGCACTGGATGGTAGTTTGGTGCGATAAAGATGCCACATGCTAGAAAAAAAACTATTATGGTTTAAGGAAAAAGCATGCTATAAATGAGTTTACAAGTTTGAGGCGTTGTTGGCTTGAGGTGAAAAACAAAAGGAGAGAGACCTAGGCTGCAGTATATTTATAAGAGGAATTTTTTTTATTGGAATGAATTAGAGCGGTCCGTTCCGAGAAATCGGAGCAAACAAAGGGAGTATCCAAAGGTAACTAAATAAAGGTACATAGAGGTACCAAATTTATAGGACCGTACCAAAAATAGTGGGATCAACCATTGATTTAAGTCGCAATATCTGAAAACATGCTAAAAGTACAGTTGCAGCACCTGGACGAGGGGGATGGAAGCGCCGGGACCCTTTAATACTGAATGGTGTAACACAAATAGGCAAAGTATCTCTTTTAATAACGCTCGGTGTTACCACGCCGGGTACAAAAGCAAAAATAGATTTACTTCCAATTTGTAACACCAACCAATAAAGTCCCTTTTAATACTGGTTGATGTTACAACCCAGGTCTCGACGAGTTTATTAAAGAAAAGCATCCATTGTCTAATTAGATGTGTTGTGTCCGTGTAATGATAGAGGAGCGACGTCTAAGGTCATGGGTTGGAATCCCTCACGGAGCGCATGAGCAGGGGCCATCTAATTTAAGGTCGCCCGCACGGAGCGTTTCGTGTGGTCGATCTTCCGACTGCAACTAGATTCCTTCTTAGAAAAAGCATCGGTATTCTCTTTTGGGAATTTTTTTCTCCGCTCATTCTCTTTTGGGCTTCCGCGCTGGGAAACTTTTTTTTCTCCCCATTCTCTTTTCAGCTTCCACGCTGGTTCAGCTATCGACGCCATATGTCATGTTCTAATTTTCCGCGCCAGAACGCAAAACCCATTCTCTTTTGACACTTTTTTTTCACTTTCGACCAGCCAAAATCATTCGGGCACGGGGGAATGGGGAAAATGGGTGGCGAGTATAATAAAAGCTAGTTTCAATGGTACAGTAAAACAACAACATTTGCTTGTACAAAAAAAAATAGCAGCAACAATTGTTTATCTTCAAATGAGCCTTCGTCTTTCTGTAGTTTTCCAACAACTCCATTGTGGATTGGTGGTCTTCTGCTTTTTAATTGGTAGAAAAATTGCATGATCCAAGAGATGAGATATGCCATAGATAATTGAATAAAATAGGTGATAGAATAACCATAATAAAAATATAAAGTGAAAGTTACAAAGACAGACCTGAGATCTTGAGACTTACGCAACTATGACAGAGCAATACCTGCACATTTAAAATACGGTGTTCCCTCATATTTTTCAAAAAAATATTTCAAAAAACTTGTACACAGAAAGTTACTTCATATTTTTTCAAGTTAGTTTCTCCATTATTTTTCTTCAAAAAGTTAGACTGAAAAATATTTCTAAAAAAAATCTAAACACAACTTCTATGCATTTTCCCCATATAATATTTGTTTGAAAGTTCTGTACAAAACGCTTGTACATGACTTTTCATCGAAAAATTATTTTGATGAAAATATTCTACATGAATCCTTTGCACAAATTTTACCATATAATTTTTTTCCATGTATCATTTTAACAAATTTCTATACAAAATATAATTTTTGTGCACAACTTTTACCTTATAATTTTTCCATATAACAACTGTAACAAAGTTCTATACAAAATTTTTTCTAAAGAACTTTTTACTTAACAACATTTTAGAGAAATTTATCTTCCGGCTTTTATTTATGTAACATTTAATGATAACTTAAAAGTAAAGCTTTCACGTTATACCTTTTTGTATAAAAAATTATTCGTATAATTTTATTAGAAAAAACTAAAGAAAGAACTATTATACAATCATTCTAGATATATTTTCCATAAACTAAAAAACAATTATAGACAATTTTCCTTAAGATCTTATTAGATAAAATTATCTACACAAGTCTCTATACGCAAAATTTTAGAACTAATATTTCTACAGAACTTGTAAAGAAAAAAATTCAATATAAATTCTCTATAAAAGATTCTAATAATTTATGAAGTAAATATTTAACTTTACGTGACAGAACTTTTCTCTAATTAAGTTACAATAATAATTTTTTCTACATAAATTTTTCGAAGAACATCACATAACTTTTTTATACAACTTTTTAGATAACTTTTTCAGATACCTTTCTACAAGAATTTCAATGCATATCTTGTGTATATAACTAATGCCTTTATTCACAAAACTATATCTAGATAATTTTGGCAAAACAACTTTAGCACATGTTGTTTTTGTACATAACTTTTCTAACAAGAAAATTTAGCTACATTATTTTCTAGACAACTTAACATGATAATTTTTTCAATTGAATAATATTTTTACATAAAATCTTATACAAAAGTTTTCATAATAAACCATGTGAATGTTATCTAGAAAACTTAGAACAAAATTTTTTCACAAAAACCTTTACTCGGACTTTTGTACATATACTTGTATATAATGTTTCTAGATAGCTAGGTTTGTATATAAATTTTTCTTAGATGAATTTTTATACATAACTTTTCTAATGAAAACTTCATCCATCTAACTTTCACAGTATGAACTTTTCTGAGAAGAACTAAATAACATATATTGAATAGTATAAAAGCAAGCATCAAGATAACAATGATGGCCTGCACTTACTTGTATGATCCTGATATTTGCCTAGTCTAGTGAGAATATCGTCATGTTCTGTTTCAAAAAGAAAAAAGAAAAAGATCATGTTCTAAGCACGCATGAAATGGTAAAAATAAAATGCAACCAGTTAATGCTTCTACTAGAAGTAAACTTAACGAACACTAAAAATCCCATACCTTAATCAATCAATGTAATAGATTTCTCCAGCACTGCACCGCTACAGTAGATGTTCTCTAGTTACAGCCACCTCTCGAGCACCAGCTCCTTTCATCTAGACAGCCTTGAGCCTTGTACAACTGCACCTATTTTCTCAGATCCATGACAATACAACTGCACCTCTACCACCTAGCAAAATCCCCAGGCACATTGCCGCAACAAACTTCTGACCTCTGCCCCCCTCCTTCACAACATAACAATTCATGTGGCAAAAAGTAGTAGTGATGGTAAAAAAATATCCACAAAGATAACTTTTCCACATCAGTAATATGTAGAGAATTTATGCTGATAACTCTTGTATATAACTAAGCAAAAAAAAATCTTATGAAGATACAGAATATTCTCAAGAAAAAAACTATGTGTAATAACAATGGAAACTTCACAAAAATAATATTCTTCCAAACTTCTCTATAAAACTAGTTACAATATTTTTTTATGGAAAATATTAGTATCAAATTTTACTGTTAAACTACTCAGATGGCATATTAGAAATGTTCAAGAAATTGTCCTGGAAAAGCTGGCCTATAAATAAAGCAACTAATAGCTCCATGTTAGAAATGTGCATCTTATTTACCACTTCTCACTTACAGATAAACATGGTGATGTTGTTTGGCAACATCAAACTCAGACCAGACCACCTCTTCTCCCTGGTTAGAACAGGCCGTATAGACTCCTAGTGGTACACCTGTACTTATAAGGACTTCAAGCAAAGTATTAGATACAGACGTCCAAAACGAATAAACATATGCTCACCTCATAATTAGAACTCAGGATCGGGAAGCATACAATTGGAAGAGTAACTTATCAGGCACCACTAGATGAAACGCTAACATAACTTATGAGGCAACACTTGATGACACGCTAACTGATTGATAACATAATCTCCAGTCAATAGTTACAACTACATACTAGAAAAGCACCAACCACAAGATAGATAACCATACCATAGAAGCCATGTAACAACTATATACGGTTCTCAGCTTACAAAGCAATGAAACACTGGACATTCTCTTAATAGCAATGTAGTTTCACCCTAATTCCTAATGAAATAAAGCTAAAAGAACACAAAAAAACAGATTTCCAAACAAAAACTGACAGTGCACTTACTACCTCTGAAAAGGCTGTGACCTGACCTGTAAGTAACTAAGGTCAGGGGTAGGTAAAAGCACAAGAAAAAAACTATTGCAGTCTGTACTCTGTAGTTTAACAAAATCAGACAAAATTAACAAACTAATACAAGAACTAGCGATTGCAGTACTGACAAAAAAAATCTGCAATTGCAGTGTAGTACTCATTACACAAATTAAACCATCTGGCCATGGATCTAATAGTATCTGTCCAAGGAAGACAATAAAATTGCATATTAAACCCAATACCAATTTCAAGTGAGTACTGCAGCAGTATTTTCGAAAATAAAAGTTATGTAATAACATTAGTGAGAACAGTCTTGTTCCAGAATACTTTAGACTGAAATTATATCATAAGTTTTCTAGAAAACAGATCTTAATAACATTGGGTGACTCCTATAGCGTACCACCAGATAAACATAACAGATTGAGTTGCGTCAAAGAAGGAGCCAATCAACCAATCTTACTTAATAACCTTATAGTAACATGGATGTAAACAGAACAGGTCGAGCACCTCCATGTCGGCCAGCCTATTGAGGAGCGCATTCATGCTGCTCGGCTCATCCTTGAGGAAGGCGATCTCACCCCATCACGAGCTTGGCGAGGAGGGAGGTCATCACCCCCGTCGTGGCACTCGCCATGATCCCGTCCATGTCTCAACGCCCCTTGCTCGAGAAAGAATTTCAACAAATCACCAACATAGCAAGAATGATGGCCTGCACTTACTTGTATGATCCTGATATTTGCCTAGTCTAGTGAGAATATCGTCATGTTCTGTTTCAAAAAGAAAAAAGAAAAAGATCATGTTCTAAGCACGCATGAAATGGTAAAAATAAAATGCAACCAGTTAATGCTTCTACTAGAAGTAAACTTAACGAACACTAAAAATCCCATACCTTAATCAATCAATGTAATAGATTTCTCCAGCACTGCACCGCTACAGTAGATGTTCTCTAGTTACAGCCACCTCTCGAGCACCAGCTCCTTTCATCTAGACAGCCTTGAGCCTTGTACAACTGCACCTATTTTCTCAGATCCATGACAATACAACTGCACCTCTACCACCTAGCAAAATCCCCAGGCACATTGCCGCAACAAACTTCTGACCTCTGCCCCCCTCCTTCACAACATAACAATTCATGTGCCAAAAAGTAGTAAAGTGATGGTAAATTTTTTTTCACAAAGATAACTTTGCCACATCAGTAACATGTAGAGAATTTTGGTTGATAACTCTTTTATATAACTAAGCTAAAAAAGCTTATGAAGAAACAAAATATTCTCAAGAAAAAAACTATGCGTAATAACAATGGGAACTTCACAAAATAATATTCCTCCAAACTTCTCTACAAAACTAGTCACAATACTTTTTTACGGAAAATATTAGTATCAAAGTTTACTGTTAAACTACTCAGATGGCATATTAGAAATGTTCAAGAAATTGTCCTGGAAAAGCTGGCCTATAAATAAAGCAACTAATAGCTCCATGTTAGAAATGTGCATCTTATTTACCACTTCTCACTTACAGATAAACATGGTGATGTTGTTTGGCAACATCAAACTCAGACCAGACCCACCTCTTCTCCCTGGTTAGAACAGGCTGTATGGATCCCTAGTGTTACACCTGTACTTATTATAAGGATTTTAAGCAAAGCAATAGATACAGGCATCAAAAACGAATAAACATATGCCCACCTCATAATTAGAACTCAGGATTGGGAAGCATGCGACTGGAAGAGTAACTTATGAGGCAACACTAGATGAAGCGCTAACATAACCTATGAGGCAACACTAGATGAAGCCCTAACATAACCTATGAGGCAACACTAGATGAAGCGCTAACATAACCTATGAGGCAACACTAGATGAAGCGCTAACTGATTGATAACATAATCTCCAGTCAATAGTTACAACTACATACTAGAAAAACACCAACCACATGATAGATAACTGTAACGCCCGTAAAAGTCACCCTAATTAAATCACGCCTTAAAATCGTTTTCAAAATTCTTTACCGCCGAGCTCCCGGAAATCCTGACTCGAATCCTCCCATCCCCGGTTTTTCCGCCGATCCGGCTCGAACCCCGTCGTGCCTAACCTTTTCGCCGCCTCGTCACTTCCCGCACTGACCGCTCTCGGTGCGCGTGCGACCGACCGTCACCGGCGTCGCCGTCGCTGATCTCGCCGTGGACCCCGCATTTCTTTTCTCTCTTTCCCATTTCTTTTCTTTCCCCTCCTTTCTTCTTTTCTTCTTTCCCTCCCTTCCTTTTCTTTTCTTCTCCCTCCTGCTCCCCGACGCTGCCCCCCACGCTCGCCGGCATCCTCTCCGTCACCACGCCACCCGGCCTGCTGTTGAACGCGCGCACGCGTTACGCGCGCCTGCGCTGCACGCCACTGAGCCCGCGCCGCCCCACGTGCTCGCCGCACCCGCAGCCGCGCCGCCCGCCGCTGCGCTGCTAGCCCTTGCCACCGACCAGCCGCACCGCCTGTCGCCACGCGCGTGTTGCGACTGAGCCTGCGCATGAGCCGCTGCCGCATCACTGCAGCACGCAGCACGCACCCCGCCCGCGCTGCTTTGCCGCGATCTCACCGCCGCGCCATCCGTCGCTGCGCCCCCCGAGGTGGCAAGCACGTCGCAACGCGACGCGAGCACCACGACGAGCACAGCGACACCATTGGACGCCGTGCACCCGCCCTACCCGCTAGTGACGCCAACACCATTAATGGCGGGCTCCCTGTGCAATGCGCACGACCCCATCGCTGACCACCCCTCCGTGTCGCGCCTTGGCCTATAAATTGGCCCCAGCTCCTCCATGGCACTCCCCAAGCCTCCTTGATTTCCCCTCCGCAACCCCTCTGGCTCCGCCCCCCAAGCGCCGCCGCCTCATCTCCATTGCCGCCGCCGCTGCCCGCTTCCGTGGGCAGACCACCCTGCTGCTTCCTCGCCCAAGGTAAGCACGGGAACGGAACCACCTCACCTCCCTCTCCCTTTTCCCCTAGTCCCCGGCCGCCCGCACCGCCTGTAGCGTCGGCGAGCCTGCCGACCGCCGCCACCGGCCGCCTCCTCTGTTTCCCCCTCCCTCTCTGTTCTGTTCGATGGAGGAGGAAGGGCGTTTTGCCCATAACCCCTCCCCTATCCCCTTTTTCCACCCGCGGCCCACCGATCGATACTCTCTCTCTCTGACCAAATTACCAAGGACCCTGTCCTTTTTAGGTATTTACAAAAAGGTCCGGTTTCTTTTATAAACATTCCCTAACACCTTTTTTTGTAATCTTTCCTCACCAATAAACCCTACCAACCTCTAATATCCGCTAATATGCCCTTAACCTTTTTCGATTAAACCCCAGGACTTTCGGGAACTTTCCGAGCAAGTCCTTTATTATGTGGCCACCGATCGACGCGTCATGTTATGCGCTGTTTTAACTCGGATTGACCCCAAACTTCACCAACCCCTTCTCCACTATACTCTCCACCAAGCCAAGCATCACTTTCTCAAATGTGACCACTTCTCCTCCATCTTCCGTTCCATTTCTGTTCTTTGTTTCTGCGAGCTCGGCAAATAAAACCTTTCTTTTATTTTATTTCTTTTCCTTTTATTTATTGTGTGTATGCTTGTTTTGTGCGTCGTAGATCAAGTTGAGGAAGCGCCCGAAGGAGAGCAGTGCTACGATCAGGAGCCCGAAGGCCAGTATCCCGAGCAAGAACTCCCAGAAGGCTTCGAGAACGGCAAGTTCAATCTTACCCTTTGATGCATATTCATCCCAGTTTTATAAATGCAACCCACTGGCCTTTTTTATAAAACTTGCATGTATGTAGCTAAACCACTTTTGTGTGAGCCATTCCTTGAATTACTACAAATATTCCTTGATATCCTAGATTAATTTCCGAATATTTTAATTGGGAATTAATCACAACTAAAATGCCGCTTAGGACATAGTTACCTTTGGTAAATAAATATTACCCATTAAAAATCTAGTAAATATGAGAATGATGGTTTAAAAGAAATGGGTTTAAATGATAGTAACTAGGGGATAAGCCGTGCGGTATTTCCCATGTGAAATACCAAGGTGGGCTCGTGCCTGTGTGGCTGAGCATGGTGGGAGAAGTCCGACTTGTCATTAGAAGGATGAGTTGATGTGTCATCTTGCCTAACCCAAATATCGGTACCTCCACTCGACTGTTATATGTGGCAACGGCTTGGTATAAATCCCACTAGTTGAACTGATAGTTATCGGGTATAAGTTCTTGGTGAGTTATACCCTGGGTAGAACCTCGTGCGTAGGTTGCTGACCCCCTGGTTGCCTCTGTGGTGACTTATCAGTTTAGCTAAGGAGGGTAATGCCCTCGATAGGATCTGCACTGACACTAAGGTGTTCATGTTGTGGTACCCTACTTGTGGTTGTGTACACCTCTGCATAGTTGAAACCTATCTGGATAGCCGTGTCCACGGTATTGGACAAGTTACGGCATGGTCACTTCACAAATCCTTTAACCTGGTTTGTTTTCGGTTACGAGTAGAGTCTCTTGGTGTGAGTTGTCTCGGAAAGTGTAGGTGGTGCCTATGACGGACGGGGAGTCCGGTAGCACCGATTTGGGATCTATGAAGTATTTAAATTATGATGCTTTATGTTTAGGTTGCTTTACAAAGTAAACCCTTGCATGTGGCATTTTCGCAAATAAACCGATAACCTGTCCTTGGTATTTATCCTTGCATGCTTCTGTTGCAACCCCTCCGTGGGTTTGGTTGGACTCTTGCTTGTTTTTCAGAAGAGGATCCGGACTTCGTTCCCGAAGACGTCGAGTAGGAGTTACGTTCTGCACCCAACCTTGCCTGTGCGTTAGGGCCATCTGCTTGAAGAATCGCATGGCGCAGCTCTCTGATGATGCCATGATTAGTTGTACCGTTTGGTTTCTAGTTTTTATCCTCGCGATAGTGGCGCGTCTGTGCCCGCTACCGCGTATGTTTGTTCGGTAATGGACCATCTGTTATAATAAATGTGAATCAGCCTCCTGGGACTGATGTTTGTATCACATTTAAGTCTTCTCTCATTTGAGGGGACGCTTTAGGTGGTATCAGAGCTGATAGGTTGGCCATAGGACGTGACCCCTAGGATCGAGACCCATTCCCCAACTTTTCGTTAGATAAGCCCTCCCTGGTTTAAGCTATATTTACCACACCAACACTCACCGATGGTTTTGCCCTGTCCAAATGGCTGAAGATGGATGGAGCAAGGGGATCTGCCCTGCAGATCCTGGCCTCCCTAAGTTGTTGCTACTCAGCCTAGAGCGCGTCGGAGTCACGAACCCACCAGAGTACTTCTACCGAGTGTACGACTCCCGAGGCACCCGTCGGTGTGAGATGATGATCTTCGTGGGAAAAAGCACACTTTACCCTGAGGTTTAGTCCTGGTTCGTCAGGACCACTGGCTTTGGCTTACCAGATACCTACCATAAGGCCGCCAGAAAAGCCCTGATATGCCTGCGTGTACTCTACAAGCGACATCTCCAAGGGACATCTATAGGATTCATTCCGCCCACTAGAGGACAAGGATGCGCATGGATTGCCCGGATGAGGAGTCTTGGAAGGGATGAGGAACTGGAGGACACTGTTTCTCATATGGCTATTTACTTCAACGGCTTGGACCGGTTGTACCGTGACCAGGCGGTTCAGCTGAAACACCAAGTCCGCAGCGCAGAAAAGGCGGAACAAGAAATGGAGAAGCAGTAGATAAGAGCCGAACGAGCCAAGAGCTTCCTAGCTGCCGTCCAAGCGAAATGGCAAGACTACGTCGAAGAGATAGAGCAGATCGAGGCCCACCGAAGGAAAGCTGGGTTACTGGAAGAAGAACCCGAAGAGACACACCGGGACATGGGTACCTAGACTGAAGAAGAGACTTATCTCCCACCCAAGAAGCGCATTAACTGGATCATTAAGAGGACCCCCAGGGGTGAGGAGTAGTATGTGTAGGCTTGAGTTGTTGTCTAAATAAAAATGTACCCATCCATGATGAATTATTAAAACCACCTCCCATCATTATGCTTATTATCCTTGCAATTGGTCTGCCCTATCTTTGTTTTCAGATGGCTGCGGAAGGATGGACCCAGGGCACTTGCCTCGCTGCACCTGGCTTTCCCAGCCTTTTGATCGACTCCCTGGCGCGGCTCGGTGTGACTGAGCGCCCAAGGTACTACAGCAGGGAGTACGAACACCATGGCACACTTCATTGTAGGGTGGTCATTGCCGTTGCCAGAAACAACCGCTACCCCACAATTGAACCATGGCGAGTGACCGCCACAGGGTTCAGGCACCAAGACACCTATACCCTGGCCATCAAGAAGGCGCTCCGGTATCTATGCCGAATTTATGAAGAACACCTCATCCTCACGCCAATGAGATTCTTTCCCCCGATCGTCCGGACTCCGGTCTGGCGAGCTCGGATAAGAAACCTGGAGCAGTGCCATCAAGAGGAAGGACCTTTGTACCAAGTGGTCACCTACCTCTCTGCTTTGGACCAACTCTTTGACGCGCAAGCCAATTTCCTGAATGAACAGATCAACCGGGCCGAGCAAGCCGCACGCGCGGTTCGGATGAACCAAATCCAGGTGGCCCAAGCTGAGGCCAGAGCCGCAGCAGCCATCAGCCGTGAAGCCCTTGCCCAGGAAAGTCTCAGACAAGCCCAGGACCAACGTATGCAAGAGTGGACCAGGAGTGGAACACCCGTCCCTGCCATAGGAGAAACCCAAGTCCTGCTGGGAACCCCCGTCATCGGGTGGGGAACACGCTTTGGAACCCCACAAGCCCCACCCGAAAGCCCCACAAGCCACAGAAGAGGAAGCGGCCGAGCAGCCCCCAGAAAATGGAAACGTCGAGAATTACGAGCTGCTCAACCCACAGGAGGCACACCCTACCTCGGAAGAAGGCTCGCCCCGCGAGTAGAAGCCCTGAAGCCATCAAGTTGAAGCCTAGGCCCGTTTAGCGTATACCCTTCCGTGTTGTACCCTTGTGATCGGTCGCATAGCTGCGTTGTACCCCGTGTGTTGTACCCCTTTCCTCGGTTGTTGGAATAAAGCCGCTTGTGTTTGTCTGCTTGTTTGCTTGTGGAGTGTTCCGGCAAGGTGAACCTTGCCTTTTTGAAAATCGTGAATTAAACAACTTGAACATCACCTAAGACCTTGTTTCCCCACCTCAATCTGTAGATGGTTAACACGCGCACGAGGCCCTCCCAGAATCGCACCCCTCCCAGCGGTGCAGGTCAGCAAGGAGAAGAAGGACACAACCCCATGATGGAGGAGCAGGAAGTAAGCCAACCAAGAGTGGGGAACCAGGGTGAAGAGCAGCAAATGCCACCCCCACCACCACCCGGTAGCTTGGTGCAAGCAATACATAACCAGACGATTGCCATGCAAACCATGCTAGAAGCCTTCCTTCGCCGCGAGACACGTCAACAGAACCTCAACGACAAGCTGTCACACTTCCTAAGGACCAGACCACCTACCTTTGGAGGATCCAGCAACCCACTAGAGGCAGATGATTGGTTGCGGGCTATTAAGAGAAAGCTCGAGCCGTTCGACTACAAGACCGCGACAAGGTTCTCCTGGCAACCCACCAACTCACCGGAACCACACTTGCCTCGTGGGAAAGTTACTGTGAGGCTGCCGATGATGAGACCTCCATCACCTGGAATGAGTTTGTGAGGGAGTTCTGCCGCTATCATATCCCTGCAGCCACCATGAAACGGAAGGCGGACAAATTTCGAGCACTGCAGCAAGGGACCAAGTCGGTGGAAGAGTACACCCACCAGTTCATAGAACTTGCTCGCTATGCACCAGAAGAAGTGGACACATAGGAGAAGAAGCAAGACATGTTTAAGAAAGGCTTGACCCCAGAACTCAGAACCTTGCTCACCCCTCAGATCTACCTCGATTTCAACACACTGATGAACATGGCCATTCTCACGGAGAGAGCCAAGGCAGAAGAAAGAAAGGAGAATAAGCGCAAGTTTCTGGAAAACAAAAACCGCCAACAGGACCATTTCCAGAAACCAAGGAGCTCCAACTATACTGCACCAAGGACTCATGCCCCAATGCAGTACAGGACCCAATCCCAGAGAATAGGTTCCCAGACCCAAAGCACCCAGTACAAGAGCCAAAACACCACGAAGCCCGCACAGAGCAATGCCAGCCAAGTCACCAACAACGACAATAATGGTAGAGCTTGCTTCAATTGCTGAGAGACGGGGCATTACATTGCCAACTGCCCCTACGCCAAGAACAAGCCTGCTGCATCAACCTACTCCAACTCAGTGAATGGGCCCAAGCCGCCAGTCACAGGAGCAAACCGAGTTCCAGTCCGCAGCAACAACACCAACAACAACAACAACGAGCAGTCCTATGGACGAGCCCGCGTCAACCACATCGATGCGCAGGAGGCTCAAGGAGCACAAGGAGTAGTACTCGGTGAGTTCCTAGTCAGCTCAGTCTTGGCAACAATGTTATTTGATTCTGGAGCATCATATTCTTGTATATCGTCAAGTTTTGTGGAAAAGAACAACATACCTACAGTACTACTAAAAACACCCCTGGTAACCCGAATGCCTGGAGGTGACCTAAAGTGCCAACTAGGCTGTTTACATGTAAGGATCATTTTAAGTGGGGTAGAGTTCTTAGCTGACTTAGTAGTACTTAAGTCCAAGGGAATAGATGTGATTCTTGGAATGGACTGGTTAAGCCTACACAATGGACTCATAGGTTGTGCCGACAAAATAGTACATCTAACCAACCCAGATGGAATACAAGTAACCTGCCACACTCGTAGAAGTGGACCAGACCCAATGGTGTTTAGTATGGACGTAAGACCTCTAGAAGAAGTCCCAGTTGTCAACGAATACCCTGACGTTTCCTAGAGGAACTTCCTGGAATGCCACCAGATAGGGACATAGAGTTTTCCATCGACCTTGTCCCAGGGACCTCACCCATAGCCAAGAGACCCTATAGGATGGCATCCCCTGAGCTAGCAGAACTTAAAAAGTAGCTGGAAGAGCTGCAATGACTCGGTTTCATCAGACCCAGCTCATCCCCGTGGGGAGCCCCAGTGCTCTTTGTTAAAAAGAAATATGGAAGCATGAGAATGTGCGTGGATTACCGTGCACTAAATGAGGTCACCATTAAGAACAAGTACCGTCTCCATAGGATAGATGACCTATTTGACCAACTCAGAGGAGCCCGATATTTTTCAAAAATCGACTTGAGATCAGGATACCATCAGCTGAAAATCAAAAAGGAAGACATCCCAAAGACAACCTTTGTTACCCGCTACGGACAATTTGAGTTCACAGTAGTGTCCTTTGGACTCACCAACGTACCTGCATATTTCATGAATCTCATGAACAAAGTATTCATGGATGAGTTGGATAAGTTTGTCGTAATCTTCGTCGACGACATACTCATCTACTTCAAGACCGCCCAAGAGCATGAACAACACCTACGTGTGGCTCTATAAAGGTTAAGAGCACACAAGCTATATGCCAAATTCAGCAAGTGTGAATTTTGGCTTGAACAAGTAGACTTTCTGGGTCACGTTTTGACCGCAGAAGGAATATCAGTGGACCCTGGAAAGGTCGAGGCTATTTCCAATTGGTAGCAACCGACCAACGTAAGTGAGATTAGGAGCTTTTTGGGCTTAGCCGGCTATTACTGAAGATTTATCGAAGGATTTTCCAAGATAACCTGTCCCCTGACAGAGCTGCTCAAAAAGGAAAAGAAATTTGCTTGGACAGAGTCTTGTGAGAAAAGCTTCCAAGAGTTGAAGAGTAGACTGACAACAGCTCAAGTCCTAACCCTACCGGATATCCACCGGGATTTCGTCATTTATTGTGATGCATCCCGACAGGGATTGGGATGTGTGCTCATGCAAGACAGGTAGGTAGTGGCATATGCTTCCCGGCAGCTTAAGCCCCATGAGCTGAACTATCCAACCCATGACCTGGAGCTTGCAGCCGTAGTGCATGCCCTAAAAATTTGGAGGCACTATTTAATCAGAAATAAGTGTGAAATATACACGGATCACAAGAGCCTGAAGTATATTTTCACCCAACCGGATCTAAACCTAAGACAGAGAAGATGGCTGGAATTAGTTAAGGATTATAATAAAGAGATCCATTACCACCCTGGCAAAGCCAATGTTGTGGCGGACGCCTTGAGCCGGAAATCTAATAGGCCCAAGAATGGCCACCTACAAGAGGAAATGGCACGGTTAAACGTGCACATTGTTCCCCGAAACTCCAATCAGAAATTGAGCATTCAACCCACCCTGGAAGATGAGATCAGGAGAGCCCAGAGCTCAGATAAGGACTTAGTGAAGATTCGTCGGCACACCGGAGAAAACAAAGCACCAGACTTCCGAGTTGACGACAAGGGAACCTTGTGGTATGAGCAGAGGATCTGTGTACCCCGTGATGGAGATTTTCGACAGAAAATCATGGACGAGGCCCATAACACGCCGTATTCCATCCATCCGGGATCCACCAAGATGTATCTGGATTTAAAGCAGAAATATTGGTGGAACAGAATGAAGGCAAATGTTGCCAAGTTCGTCGCTCACTATGCTACATGCCAGAGAATTAAAGCCGAACACCAGAAACCGGCAGGATTACTGCAACCCTTGCCCATCTCGGTGTAGAAATGGGATGAGATAGGAATGGACTTTGTAGTTGGTCTACCCAGGACACAGAAAGGACATGATTCTATATGGGTAATAGTGCACCGACTCACTAAAGTCGCTCACTTTTTACCCGTGCGGACCAACTACGGTGGAGAAAAGCTGGCCAAGCTTTATGTGGAGAATATAGTGAAGCTGCATGGAGTACCTAGCAGAATTGTGTCGGATCGAGGTACTCAATTCACCTCGAGATTCTGGAAAAGCCTACATAATGCCATGGGCACTAAATTAGATTTTAGCTCTGCCTACCACCCCCAGACCGATGGTCAGACCGAGAGAGTAAATCATATCATGGAAGATATCCTGAGAGCATGTGTCCTTACCTATGGTAAGGATTGGGAACAAAGTTTAACCTATGCCGAGTTTTCGTACAACAACGACTACCAAGCTAGCCTGGGCATGTCGCCCTTTGAAGCCCTCTACGGAAGAAAGTGCAGAACACCACTGATGTGGTCTGAAGTTGGAGAGCGTACCCTAGTGGGGCCCGCGCTCATAAAAGAAGCCGAAGAAAAAGTAGCCGAGATCAGAGAGAAGTTGAAAGCTGCCCAGTCCCGGCAGAAAAGTTACGCAGACAAGAGAAGACGAGAGCTAAGCTTTAACCCTGGAGACTTTGTCTATCTTAAGGTCTCACCCATTCGGGGAACTCGCAGATTTCAAGTTCATGGAAAATTGGCACCTCGATATATCGGGCCGTACCATGTGCTGAAGAAAGTTGGCAAGGTGGCCTACTGACTAGAATTGCCCGAAGCAATGTCAGACATACACCCGGTATTCCACGTCTCACAACTGAGGAAATGCTTGAGAGTACCCGAAACCGAGTATGTGCCTGTAGAAACACTAGACCTACAGCCAGATTTGCGGTACCAGGAAGTGCCAGTTAAAATTTTGGACACCGTCACGAAAAGGACGAGGAGCTCCGAAGTACGGATCTGCAGAGTGCAGTGGAGTAGACACGGAGTGGAAGAAGCTAGGTGGGAACACGAAGATGCGCTGAAGAAGGAGTTTCCCCTTCTCTTTTTGAACCAGTCGAATCTCGAGGACGAGATTCCTTTTAAGTGGGGTAGGTTTGTAACGTCCGTAAAAGTCACCCTAATTAAATCACGCCTTAAAATCATTTTCAAAATTCTTTACCGCCGAGCTCCCGGAAATCCTGACTCGAATCCTCCCCTCCCCGATTTTTCCGCCGATCCAGCTCGAACAACGTCGTGCCTAACGTTTTCTCCGCCTCATCACTTCCCGTGCCGACGACTCTCGGTGCGCGTGCGACCTACCGTCACCGGCGTCGCCGCCGCTGATCTCGCCGCGGAACCCGCCTTTCTTTTCTCTCTTTCCCATTTCTTTTCTTTGCCCTCCTTTCTTCTTTTCTTCTTTCCCTCCCTTCCTTTTCTTTTCTTTTCCCTCATGCTCCCCAACGCTGCCCCCCCACGCTCGCCGGCATCCTCTCCGTCGCCACGCCACTCGGCCTGCTGTTGAACGCACGCACGCGTTACGCGCGCCTGCGCTGCACGCCACTGAGCCCTCGCCGCCCCACGTGCTCACCGCACCCACAGCCGCGCCGCCCGCCGCTGCGCTGCTAGCCCTTGCCGCGTCGGCCGCCGTTGCACCACTGACCAGCCGCACCGCCCGTCGCCGCACACGCGTTGCGACTGTCAACCCCACGCCGAGCCTGCGCGTGAGCCGCTGCCGCATCACTGCAGCACGCACCCCGCTCGCGCTGCTTTGCCGCGACCTCACCGCTGTGCCATCTGTCGCTGCGCCCCCTGAGTGGGCAAGCACGTCGCAACGTGACGCGAGCACCACGACGAGCACAGCGACACCATTGGACGCCGTGCACTCGCCCTACCCGCTAGTGACGCCAACACCATTAACGGCGGGCTCCCTGTGCAACACGCACGACCCCATCGCCGACCACCCCCTTCGTGCCGCGCCTTGGCCAATAAGAAGAGAGGTGGGGGAGGAAAGAAAAAGAAAAAAAAAACTGAAACGTGGGTCCCATGTCTTGGTAGTTGGTATAGGGGAGAGTATAGAGGAGAGACGAGTGCGGAAGAAATTAGGATAGGGGAAGGAATCTCGATGACCAGGATAGAATATACCTTTTAGGGGAATGAAATAGGAGAAGATGAGTGCGGACAGCCTAAGAACGAGCTGATGGCTATGGGACCCGCACACGTGAAAAGGGAAAGGGAAGCTACAAGGTGTTAAGCGGTCGAATCCACCGCAAGTTTCTAAATATGCGGTCGACCTTAACATTAGTATCGCGGCATGAGCAGCAAATAAGGGCATACTGTGGGATCACCAAGAGAGTACTCGGAAATCTTGGCTGAGTAGTCGGTTCCAAAACCGATTGAATGGGTTTTGGAACAACTACTAACTCTGTTTTCTATAGTAATACCAGTTTCAAAATTGGGTATAAAAGGGTTAGGGAACTAGTGATTGGGTTTGTAGTCCAATTGTAGTACGGTCAAGTGGGACGTTACCCACCGGGGTTCAAATCCTGGTACTTGCACCTTTTTTCTGGGATTTTCTCAGGATTTACCGGCGTTATGCGAGAAGTGGTAAGTGGCGTTCCCGTCGACAACGAAGAGTCAATGGTGATTTCGGGAATCTCCAGATCCGCCGGGTGCTCAGTCATTCGGAGGTGCCCATAGGGGTAGGTTTTGCGTATGTGTACTTATAGGGGTGAGTGTGTGTTGTGAACGTCTGCGTTGTATTGAGTAATTCTAAAAAAAGTGTTCCGGAACCGGTATTAATAGTGTACTGTCTCCGTCCCTTAATAACTATCGTCCAAGAAGCGTGTTTGTGAGGGAAACACAATTTTCTAGGGACAGTTATTTAGGGACGGATGGAGTATTATGTAGCAGTGAGAGATAATTTATTGGACTTTCCAAGGAAAAGTTACGACGAATCTAGCTGATGCTGTCCACATTGACCGTACAGATGTTGTCAGTTTATTATTATCAAATATCCAAAGTACTCCGTACAGCTCTTGCTGTCAAAGTACTTGCATGCGCCGTACATTACGATCCACTGGCTCAATGACAGATAATCGATTCCCTGGGCTGTTGAGGTGGAACCCTGAGGTCTTATTTAGTTCCCAAATTTTACCCACAAATTTTACTATACAAAAACAAAATTCTCATCATATTAAAATATCGGGACATGCATGAAGTACTAAATATAGATGAAATCAAAAACTAATTCCACAATTTTGTTGTACTTTGCAAGACGAATATTTTGAGCCTAATTAATCAATGTTTGGACAATTATTTACAAATACAAACGAAATGCTATAGTAATGTTGCAGTGACAAAGTCCCAACTTTGCATCACCAAAGTGGGGAACTAAACAAGGCCAAGTACGGCGACTGACCTAGTCAAGATGATTTATAAGAAACTAATACTTCCTCTGTCCTGTATTTCTGTTTATATAACTAGGCAGAAAAGGTGTTCAAATACAAAGCTATAAATACACTTATTTTAGAACAAATAGGTATATGTACCCTTTTTAGACCTATTTTCGTACTTTTGGGTAACTCTATTTAGGTACTTCTGGCCACTCTATTTGTTTCCACCGTTCGATTTCTCGGAACAGATGACTCTAATTAGTTCCAATAATTTTAAAATTCCTCTAAAAGATGTTTTACAATGCTTGGAGGGGTACCCACCAGTACCTGAAAGTACATTGTGTTTTGAGTCAAAAATTAAATTAAATCAATGGTTGGTCCCATTATTTTTGGTACCTGGTCCATAAATTTGGTACATCCCTCTATTTAGGTACCTCTGAGTATTTTGTTTGATTCCACCATCCGATTTCTTAGGACGGATGGCTCTAATTAACAAACATTTTAAAATTCCTTATTAATTTAATACTGTTAATTCAACAAAATTGCAACGATGGATTTAAGTTTGTCTTTGTCCAACTAGGCCCTTTTTGTTTACAATTCCCTCAACCACGTATCAATTATAAGTGAAGCAAAGATTCGCTTTTCGTTTCTTATAGTTAACATCTTTGAAGATGCAGCGTCCAATAGAAGCGCAAATAAGTAAGATTATCGCTTATTTTCACCAATTATAATATAAAACAAATAGGGCCATACTCCATTCTACTTTTTTCTTTTGGATTTTTTAAATATATATTTTTTGTTATGTATCTAAACATAAGTATATGTCTAGATATATGGAAAAGGCTATAACCTAGAAAGAACAAAATGTCCTATAATTTTGAATGATGGTGGTATTATTTTACCTAAACTTTATGTTTTTTGTCGCTTAGTAGAAGTTACGTAAACTCTATATTTAACTCATCTATGTCGTATATAAACCTAACTTTATTACTGTAACTAGAGAATAAAATTGCTGTTGTGTTGGATTCAGCAGTGCCTTTTCGGCAAGATAAAAGTCATAGGAGAATGGAGCGGACTTCCACATAAGCTAAATTCGAGACAAGGCCAAATCATTTATAAGAAAGACAGAGTTTCTTATCAACTAAAATTTTCTGCTAAAATCAAACATGTGCTCACAAAATTTTGTTTGACTAATATTATTGAATTGGTACTACAGCCAAATATTATTATTTGATCGAGACACACAGAGGCCGGAGGTAGGAAGGAAGCTTCGTTCTTTGGCGTTTTATGTGACACCAAGTTGCTGACGCTACCAAGATTATTTGTATATGGTGAACACTAAATCTAGTCGAGATCTACTAACTTCTTTGTAGCAGGATTAGTTAAAATATTTATCGTCGTCTGCCGGGTACGGTGTTATTCAAGGGCTCTGACGGATCGCCCTGGACGTACGGTGAGAAGTACGGCATCTTATCTTGTCACGAGATGGTACTCCCTCTGTCACGGTACGTAAGCATTTTTAGAGTTTAAATTTTATACTAAAATATAAATATTTTTAGGGATAAGATAAAACTAAATAGGTTGGCGGGTGGGTCGATAGTTGGTGGGTAGCGTAAACTGAGGGGCATAAAGGTCTTCTAGCAGTTTTGATATTTTTTCATTTGAATGCTTCAAATACTTATATGGATATTGTAGGACGGAGGGAGTACTCCATAGACTGTAATCATTTTGAAAAGCAATATTATTAAATAAGCAAAACACGCGTTCTTTGGTTTCAAGTGTTTTTATTTCAGACATATATATTTTACTTGTAAATTAATGTAACCAATAGGGGTAAACCTTGTCAAGACATGAATTTACTACCTCTAGCAAGTACTTCGTCCATTTCAGATTATAAAGGTTTTCTAAATTTGTCTTGAGTCGAACTTCTTTAGATTAAACTGAATTTATAAAAGATGCACAAAATAATTTTGATTATTTCAAAAAAATTTCATTAGATAGTCCACGGATACAATTTTCAGGAAACTAATTAACCATGCTACCCCACCCGTAATCACCGAGAGGTTGTCAACTACTCCGTAAATTAACCCGAGCCGGCAAGCCGCCACCCTGTTGATCCTTTTTAGGTTGCTTCTGGTTCTCCTCGTCTAGATACCAAATTTTACCCTCAAAGTTCACTATACAAAAAGAAGATTTCCATCGCATCAAAATGTCATAGCATGCATGGAGTACTAAATGTAGATGAAATCAAAAACTAATTACACAGTTTTGTTGTACTCTACGAGACGAATATTTTGAGGCTAATTAATCAATTTTTAGACAATTTTTCACACATAAAAACGAAATGCTACAGTGGCGTACGCACCGTTTTTATAGTGGCGTACGCACCCCAAAAGACCATAATTTGCTCTCAAATTTGGGAACTAAGGCTCCCTACCACCAATCCACCATTAATTCCACCACAACACGCTCTCTCTCTCTGTCCATTTCTCTCCCAGCAAGTCAACAACGCCCGCGCTCTCCTCCTCGATCTACACGCCAAGAACTACTCAAGAAGCTGTAGGTTATGGATGGCGATCTGCGGTGGTGGTGTGGTAGCAGCAACAACAACTGGGACCTGCACGCCGTGGTGCGTTTCGCCTGCGGTGGCGGCGGACTAGTCACACCGCCGCCGGCCTCAGACGAATCATTCTCCTGGCTGCCCCTGCCGCAGCCGCAGAAGCACAAGACGATAGACGCCGCAGCCCGGCAGCCGCTCCCGCCTGACGCCGCCGTCGACGACCTCTGCCTGGAGGCGGCCCTCTTCGTCGTGCCGAAGCCTGACACGCCGCTGCCAACGTCGTTGCCAAGAAACCAAGCGCCGCCCCAGCTGCAGCCGCCGTCCAAGCCACGAACTTCCTACCGCAACGGCGGTGGACCGACACGATCAAAGAGAAAGTATGTACTATATATATCCGCCGTCCACAGATTCGATTATTGGATTATTTTCTCACGAAATATCTGAGAACAACTCCAGCTCTTAGGCTCATCACGGTAGTATATGTATAGGAAGAAGTGCCAGGTGAGCAAGGACGTAACCCGGGTGGCCGCCGGAGCGCCGTCCCCGGACCTCTGGGCGTGGCGCAAGTACGGGCAGAAGCCGATCAAGGGGTCGCCGTACCCGCGTGGGTACTACCGGTGCAGCACAGACAAGGATTGCAAGGCGCGGAAGCAGGTGGAGCGCTGCCGCACCGACCCGACCACCCTCATCGTCAGCTACACCGGCGAGCACAGCCACCCCGTCCCGCTCCATCGAAACTCCCTCGCCGGCACCACGCGCAAGAAGCCGCAGCCGCCGCCATCCACCTGCCCCGGCGGTGAACCTCCGCAGCTGCAGAGCAAGCCGTCCGCGTCCGCCGGGCTGTCACCGGCCACTCCGGTGCTTTGTCCGCCCACGGGAGTGGACCATGAGGAAGAGGACGAGGAGGAGGCCGTCACCGCCAGTATGCTGCTAGCGGATGTGGAGATGGAGGGAGTAGATGACGTGCTGCTGTTCCTCGAGCCCACGCGGGGTCTCGGTAGCTGCGGCAGTGGTTGCGAGGACGCCATGCTATTCCGGCCTGAGCCCAGCGAACCCGCTCCGGATCAGGGCAACGGTGGAGATTGGGAAGACGTCATGCTATTCTCGAAGCTCGATGAGCCAGCACCAACCACGAGCCGCAGCTGATCGTCGTGGGAAGCTGCAGCTGTTCCGGCGGCGAGCAGCTGAGCCTGACTTGTGCATACTACATCTCCATCTCCATGTACACTTTAGACAAAATATATGTTTTAGGTTCTTAATTATATATTTTTCGTCGTTTGGTCGTCTTTTTTCATGTACAGAAAATTTTAACAAAGAAGATAACTTCTTGACGACTCGCCTGTCCTAGAATTCCCTTTGTGCTAGTATTTGTGAGGATACAGATCACAACCAGTCCGTATTTATAGCACCAATCAGGTGATAGGAGATGCAAGGGAGCTGTCTAGGAGAAGAAAGAATGAAGGGAAAAAAAAAGAAACCAAAGATAGCACTGTTATATACATGTAATTCATTTGTACTACTCCTTTACACAACTAGGAAATCGAATGGTTCAAATATACTTTGAGTGGTTGTTTGCTTATAAATTAATACTCACAACAATGGTTTGTAACGGACTTCGATGAATGACTTTGCATGTGCATCATTTTGCAAAGAGAGAAGAACCAAACTGTATAGGTTTATTTGGTTCTTAACTTGGAGACGGAGTTGGGCGCCCTTTTGGGTCCTCTTGTCACTCTTCGATGCCTTTCGGCGCATAGTTTGTTTCAGATAATATATGATTATAGGATGAAAATGAATCGTTAATCTTTCTGTTTTTCCAAGTGATCAAAACTAATTTTGTTTTGTAATCACTAGTAGGTGCACTACATGTTACTGTTTGAAGTGGTTGAATCGATATATCTAAGTAAGGTCAATATATATATCTAATTAAGGAACCAAGATGGTGATTCAAAGATAAAATAATTTCTAACGTTTGAAAAATAGTCAAACCATTAATTATCCTTCTCTTCATCAGGATCATGTAAATCACTACGGGATTCCACTTTTTGGCCGTGTGCCTCTAGCGTACGACAAAACCACTATTGCACACGGCAAATGTCCCACGGCAAATGCCGGCCGGCAAAAGCGGCTTTACCGTGGGCCTGACACGTGCCTTGTGCCGACGTGGCCCACGGAAAAGCCCAGCCCAGACCGCCGTTAAACATACAATATGTATATATCATAAAAAGTTGAGAAAAAAAATATTTTTAGAACTCTTTACCGACTGTCTGCACAAAACACTCGGCAAAAATGTTGGATTGTCGTGTGCCTGCAAAAGAGCACACAACAAAGGCGCACGGCGGCCAACGGCGGCCTTTGCCGTGTGCCTTTGCCGTGTGCCAGGTGTTAGGCACGCGGCAAAGAGGAGACGTTACCGTGTGCCTCCTCTTTGTTGTGTGCCTTTGGCCGCAGCACACGGCAAATCCCCCATATGCCGTGTGCCATGGCTTTGTCGTGTGCATTATCTCTGGCACACGTCAAAGCCTCTGGCGCATGGCATACGGGAGATTTCCAGCAGTGAATAGCAGATGGTACATACTTTGCACTTTTCAATTTTGTTTTGTTGTTTTTCTTATTTAATAAGTGAGCTTCATACTTCCATTGGTGGATGAGCCAGTCCCAAATATGCAAGGTAGCTGGCTGACATTTATATCGAGTATAATTCAGTATTATTTGGCACGAAAGGCTAGATAATCCATCTTGAAATGCCTAGTGGTGTTTATTAATTAGTATTGGACTATTGGTGACATCGGCGAAACAACATTTCAATGTGCAAGCTTAACCCTCTATTATATTTATAGCTCATCTTCAAATAGTGGCTAGCATGCAAGTTTACTAATCCAATACATACACGTAAAATGTTTTCCAAAATCAATGCTGATATTCAGCTGATGCAGTCTGTACTGATTAGACAGCAAGGATCAAACACTCCACAGATCATGGCACAGATTAGAGACAGAAACAGTAGTTTAATTATTAAGAGGTATTTAGCTAGTTTGTTTGTATGTACCTTGTATTATGGAGACAGTCTTATCTTGAGATATATATACTGCCGCGGTTCTCAAATACTATATGAGCTTTAAGACAACCTAGTTACTTTATTTTTAACTAATTAATTTATCCTAAACATCATATTTAGAAATGGAGCGGGTATATCCTTAAGAAAGCAAGAGTGTAAAACTTTTCCATGCAGAAGTTCTAAAAAAACAAACTAAAGTATCGATCAGCACATTGCAGTGACATTTTGTGCAAGGTTTCTCATGGGATATATATCGAGCTAGCCTTTATAATGTTTGAAGATTCATTAAGGAAAAAGTCTATATAATCCCTCAATGTATCGAGGATCGTGACTACATCACCCCATCAATTATAAAATCGGATGTTTAACCCCCTGACCTTCAGAAAACCATTTAGAGAACCCTTGAGGTGGTTTTAGATGGTAGTTTTGCCTTGCCGGCTCGCTCAAATGGATGGAGATGGTGACGTGGATCGACTAACATAAGGATTCCGCTTGTAATTGATACAATAGTTGATCCCCATATAAATATTTAAAAGTTTTTTTATTTCTGTGGAACCCTCTGAAGTCACCACTATAAAAAATATAATACCACCCCTTCATTCTTATCGTCTACGAGCAAGTTGGACTCTCCGTTCATCTCTACCACGAGCCCCTCTGTTCTTCTCTGCCATAAAGTGGTTCCTTAAATGACGGCGCTCAAGAACAGCCATAATGCATAGGTATGGTGACGGCGAGCAGGCCAAGATGTGTGGTCACGAGAGAAAGATAGGAATAAAAAGAAAGGAGGGGGAACACCATATTTCCCTACGAATCTCATGTTTTTCTACGGACAACTGAGGAAATTGTGTCAGATTGTACCGTGAAAAATTCCATGGTGGCATGTATCCCTAGAATGGCCTATCAATCCGTAGGGAAATCGATTCACGGACTAAAATGTTCACTGACCGCCAAAAAATTTGGCCGGCTATTTTAAACTGGAAGTACTCATTCTTTTTACTGCATCCTCTCATCGTCTCTCTCTGTTTTCTCTTATCTCCTCAGATCCTGTCCGGGTGGAGTACCACGGTGGGGCTCCGGCAAGCTCGCTTGGTGACCCTTGCGGCTTCGGTAGTCCGGCGATGCCGTGGCGTGACCTCGTGGGACAGCGGCGTTCTGGCCTTCTTGATGAAGCCGAGTGGGAAATCCCGGCGGCTGGAGCCACAGATCCGGCGGAGCATGCGGTGCGTCGCGCATGGGGCTCCTTGTCGTCGACATGCCTAGGTACGCCTACTTCACCAGTGATGTTGCCAACCATTGCAAGAAAGGGGAACGGCACATCTTCAACGTGCTTTCCATTGTCCAGCCATGGACGAGCTGGGCGGTGTGACGCCCTTTCCCAGCGTCTCCCTCCGCATCCATTGTTTTTTTTTGTGATTCTTTTTCTTCCCTATGGTTCACGTATTCCACTGGCTACGGAATTACGGATTTGTGTTCACGAATTTGATTTTTCTTTTCTTCGTGTTGATTGGCCTGATTTACTCTAGGATTTCTCAACCACAGAGGGAGATGTAGAGGCTATGATACGCACCAGCGGCCGGGCGGCGGCTGCAGTGCGCATGCGCGAGAGCAATGGTCAAAGCGGCGGCGGCGTCACGCGTCAGCTGGGAGAGTAGCAAGGGATGGTGTTGACACGAAACCGCGCCAACAACAAGCACGCGGAGTAGCTCCTTGCTGCCCTTCCGCGCAAAGCGGTCAGACCGGTTTTGATAACCGGTTAGACCGATTTCGCCAGTGGTGCCCGGCGAGAGACCAACGAACGCCTGTCCGGGAGGGACCCCGTCAGGACAGGCGCACCTTGGGTTGTTCTAGGATCGGCAGGCCACCCAGACTCCTTTAATATTATCACTACCATATATATGTAGCACTCCCTGCTAGTCCCTCCAATCTTGAATATAATTAAATCAACTAGGGAGGAGGGTGCGCACTAACGCCGTGCATGTCTTTGGGGCTGTGCATATATATAAGTCTAGCAATGAAGGCAAAGAAGCAGCAGAAGGCAGAATGGAGGTGGCGCCGTGCAGCATAGGCAAGAAGACAATGACACGAAGCGCACACTAGCTACACGCATCATGATGCAAGAGTCTGAAAGGACCAGAAACTCCCCCCAATGCACCAAAACGTTCAGTCATATAGAGTTACCTATACCTATTTGAACTTGCACACAATAATTAAAGTGAGAGGTATATATAGTGAGTATATATTACCCATGCATCAATCATGCTAGAGTTAAGGCGGGCATAAGTGTATTTAACTAGAAATGGACATGGAAGAATAAAACAAAAAAAAGGCTACATTGGAGTATTCGGGAGAAAACTAGATGAACTTATACTTGGCACAGCCGCACAGGAATATCTTGAAATACTATCTTTTTTATGACATCCACTAACTTCATTCAATTTTTTCACCACCCCGAAGGCTCGAAGTTGTCGGATCCCTTACTTAGGGCTTGTTTGGATCTAGGTGCTAATGGGTAAAATTTTAGCATTAGCCCATCCAAACAGGAGTGCTAATGTGTAGTGCTAAACTTTAACCAAGACATAAAAAGGTGAAAAAGCATTAGCTAGATGAGAACTGCTAATGGGTGCTAAACTTTAGTACTAACACTTTAGCCAATCCAAACAGACCCTTATAGTCACAACATTCCATCCTTCAAAACACAACGTACAGTTTGCTCATGCCTCGTGGTTTTTTTCATCATTCGACGCAAAGCGGTCAGACCGGTTTCGCCGGTGGTGCTCGGCGAGAGACCAACGAACGCTCGTCCGGGAGGGACCCCGTCAGGACAGGCGCACCTTGGGTTGTTCTAGGATCGGCAGGCCACCTAGAACGCCTTCAATCGACATAGAGACGAAGGAAGAACAACATGATAATAGATTGGAAAAGTTGGGTAAAAAGAAAAAGTAAAAGATAAAAGATAAATAGTAGTTGTTCGATTGGATGATGATGAACATGATAAAGAAGTTTAGCAAAGAAGGCTACAAACAAATTAAAAAGTTAGTAGAGAAATTGGAGAAAAGGAAAGAGTCTCTTGATAGTCAAGAAGAATTGCTCATCCTTGAAAAGGAGAGAAACCTTGCTCTTGAAGAAACTCTAGTTGGGGAAAAGATCAAGGTTGAGAAATTGACAAGTGACTTGTCGCTTGCCAATGACTCACTTGAGAAGATGTCTAAGGACTTGTCCTTGGCAAATGACTCTCTAGCCAACCTAAAAAATGCTCAAAGTGAACTTCAAGAAAGGCATTCAAATCGCTTTGCAAAAGAACCCCTAAAAGAATTAAACCTTCGCAAATAGGTCCTCCCGCGCTCTCCCAAGCCGTTTTGCTGATAACCCCCTAGAACTTCCTGCTTCCTTGCAATTGGGTCCTCCCGGTCGAATCTCAAACCGGCGGCGGTCGGCCGGCGGTGATCTCCCCGACGACGAGGTTTCCGGCGACGAGAAGCATACCATCAGCATCAGCTCGACATGACAAGCACTCCCATGGGTCGAATCATC
>OAMR01000268.1:1127812-1145256 GCA_900205405.1 Echinochloa crus-galli | reverse complement strand
TGTATTGCCACACAGCTATATTTTCGTACCACTATGTCTATTACATATGCATATGGGTTTCTTGCTGCCTTTTTTCCCACTATATAGTGAACGTGCAAGGTTCCGTACCTGTAATAGTTTTGGCTTCTTTTAACGAATCTTATTTCGAAAGAATGCATAGGTGATGTCTTATTAATTACCGGCTCCCTATAAGTAATATAATCTGAACACAAATATGTAGGAGGAGACGGCATATATGAATTATAATACCAATGAGAATAAAAATAAGGCACATTAAAACAAAACTCCCATGGTATTGGTGTAGGTGATCCATACGGTGGAAACGACGTTGATTTGTGAGAATTATTCCATTGCCGATTCCGATTATGGAACTTCTCTCTAGGAGAAGATTTTGATTGTTTGAAATTTTTGGTCAGACCGGTTTGGCCGTTGCCAGATCGGCTACAGTAAAACCGGTCTGACCGCTTCCTAGAACCGGTCTCACCGGTTGCCCTCGGCCTGATAGGCAACTGCCAATTTTGGGTGCGAACAGATGGCTTGCGGCAGCGGCACATGCGCCAAGGCACCCACGGGCGGCAGCTTCAGTGCGCATCGGCGAGAGCAATGGGCGGCAGCTTGCTGCAGTAGCATGGGCGCACGGTACCAGCGGCCGGCGGCAGCTCGTGGACGGCGGGAATGGCGGGGCTCGCCTCGTAGATGGCAACGGAGCTCATTGCCGGTAAATGTAGCGGCAGAGGTGGCACGGGGAAGTGGAGCAATGATGGATGGGCCCTGTGTAGCAACGTGTGGGCCACGAGTGGTTTTTTTCTGGCTGGTTTCCCTAGAGTCTCAAATTTTTGTAGGGAAAGCCTTTCCCTACCGTTTTTCATCGAAGCCGTAGGGCACTATTGGATTTCGTGTTGAAATTTTCCCTATCAACTTTTCCCTACTAAATTTCCTAGGGAAACTCTTTCCCTATCATATTATGGGTATTTCCCTAGGGTTTCGAGTTTAGGGAAACAAGCAGATTTGAGTAGTGCGCATTTGTTAGATTACCATAAGGCTCTTCTAGCGGTATTTATTGGATTAAAACTAATAAATTAATAATGCATAAAACCATATATATACCCTTATTTACCAAGCAGTGACGGTCAAAATTTTAAAATAAGGGCCACCGATATCCCCAAGCTTAAATATTTGCTTGTCCTTGAGTAAAGCTAAACTTAGGTCCAGTGGATTAGGAGTTGCCTCAATATTACCTCCTTCCAAGTATGAAGTGTAAAATCCAACACTTCTCTTAATATGACTTAAATAAGCTGGCAAAAGTGTACCCAACCTTTTCACTCATAAGTGCAGAATTTTTTGTATTCTTACCTTGTTTACATTATGATTGTTGGTTTTGCCATTGTAACCTTGGTGGTTTGTTCGTTTGGTAGGAGGATGTCCATGCAAGTGAATGGACTAGCCAATCCACGTCTAGACTTTGTCGATCTTTATGATGATTATTATGACATGGAGGAAGGGGAGGAAAATGGCATGGAGGAGATACGAAAATCCAAGTCGGCTTGGATGCAAGACAACAGACACAGCCATGCGCATCATAATGGTAGGTTTGTGTGCCCTTACTATTACCTTGCTCACTAGAGGTGGTGTATTTCTTATAAACGATGACGATAAATGATGAAAACAATAAGATCAAACCACAAAGGGGACACAAGATTTAACATGGAAAACCCTCCCAATGTGGAAGGGAAAAACCACGAGCGGCAGCAAGCAAAACTTTACTATATAGGGTGTGTGTTTACAATGCCTATTGGCGGCTTACAAGAGGATGATTATTCATCAAGAAGCAAAGCTCTATTATATAGGAGGCTGAGGCTCACGCGCCTGTGCTTGGTTGTATTGCCGAGGTGGGACTAAACTATGCGCTCCTAAGGGAAACCACAGAGCCGCTTTGCTCCGGCCTTTTCTTGTGCAATGAATTTGGATCACATCACAACAAACTCCACCTTGAGACAAATTCCTTCTTGTAGCATATATCAAATCATCATCTGAACACAAACTAGTCGGGTACCACCTCAAGGTGCCTTGGTCGGTGCTCTACCTCAACCGCCTTCTCAAGCTATAAATAGAGGTGTACATCCCTCATTTGAGGACACACCAAGCCAAGGAGCTCATTTGTACACTCTCTTTAGTAAAGTTAGGATAGTTTAGTTGGGAGTTAGAGTAGAGTCGAGCTTTGCCTCGAATTCCTTCTTGTAGCATATATCAAATCATCACCTGAACACAATAAAGAACAAAACTTCTGGCGCCAAATAGCCACTTGGGCTAAGCTATCAAGCCAACTAAGCTTGAGCAAAGCTCAAACTTTGCAACAGGACCCTGGCCTGCCCACTTACAGGTGGGATTCATGTTTTAGCCGGTCCATATTAGCATCTTGGTACACATCAGCGCGCCAGCGGAGCAAAACCACCTTAGGGGGTTCTTCTTTAAATAGTTTTCTAAAGGTTAGGGGATTAAACGTCCGGTTTTATAGTTGAGGGGGTGATGTAGTCGACCCTCCATACGTTGGGGGGTTATATAGACTTTTTCCATTCATTAAATTAGTTATGTTTCAAGCAGCAAGATTTAAACAGATCTTTCTTGCCCAAATCATTCTATCTATCTACATATATATACCTATACTACACACAGGCTCTTAGGAACCGAAAGTAGAAGAGATTGTGTGGAACAATAGATTAGATTGATTGAGGGATATTTGTACATATATATAGGAAGAGGAGATCTTTGGGCTTATAGAAATACAACCCAACACAATCTCCCCATATCCCTCTATTCATATCTAATCAGGAGAGCCGACCCGCTATACCAAGGCCTAGGCCTAATACATTCTAACACCCCCCTGGCAGTCGAAGCATCGATACATCGAACATTGAGACTGAAACGAAACTCCGTGAAGACTGAAGATGGCAAGCCCTTGGTGAAAATGTCAGTGAACTGAGAAGTCGTCGGCACATGAAGAACACGAACATCACCAGGTGCAACCCACTCTCGAATGAAGTGAAGATCAATCTCAACGTGCTTGGTACGCTGATGCTGAACCGGGGTGGAAGACATGTAAATAATGCTGATGTTATCACAATACACTAGTGTCAAGCGGCGAAGTGGAGAATACAACTCCAGAAGAAGCTGATGAAGCCAAGTAGCTTCAACAACTGCATTAGCTACGGCGTGATACTCAGCCTCAGCACTAGATCAAGAGACAGTGGTTTGCTGTTTGGAGGACCAGGACACCAGATTGTCACCAAGGAAAATCGCATATCCAGAAGTAGACTTGCGAGTGTTAGGACAACCAGCCTAATCAACATTGGAATAAACCACCCGCTCAATCGAAGAAAAGGGACGTATAGTCAGACCAAAATCCAAAGTACCCTGAACATAACGCAAGATGCGCTTGAGAGCAGTAAGATGCGGTTCTCGAGGGTTGTGCATGTGAAGACAAACTTGCTGGACAGCATAAGCAATATCAGGGCACGTGAAAATGAGAAACTGTAGTGTGCGCCGACAAGACTCTGAAAATCTGAAGGATCAGCAGCTGGTGCACCACCCGCATATAACTTGGGATTCAAATAAACCGGTGTAGTGCAGGGTTGACAGTCCGCCATACTAGCACGATCAAGAATATCCAACATATATTTCTGCTGAGACAGGAATTGACCACCACTGGAGGTCTGAATATGCATACCCAAAAAATGATCTAACTGACCGAGATCCTTCATAGAGAACTCCTGCTGCAGAGCGTCAATGATGCACCGAAGAAACACCGAAGACAAGGAAGTAAGTACAATATCATCCACATACAGCAGGAGATAGGCAGTGTCAGAACCTCGGTGAAATCAAATGACCGGCGAAGCGGCTGTACCAAGCATGAGGCGCCTACTTCAATCCATAAAGAGATTTATTCAGGCGGCACACATAATCCAGATGAGTAGCATCCTCAAAACCTGTAAGTTGAGCATAGAAAACAGTCTCAGAGAGGGTGCCATGAAGGAAGGCGTTCTAGATGTCGAGCTGATGAATCGGCAAACAACGACAAACAGCCGACAAGACAATTGTCTGAACAGTTGCAGGTTTCACCACGAGGCTGAAAGTCTCCTCATAATCAATATCAGGGCATTGAGTAAAACCACATAAGACCCAATGAGCCTTGTAACGTTCAAGCGAACCATCAGCCTTAAACTTGTGTTTGAAAACCCACGTGCCGATGACCACATTGGACTGAGGAGGTCAAGGAACCAGATCCCATGTGTTGTTGGACGAAAGAGCATCAAACTCGTCCTACATCGCAGCTCGCCAGTTGGAATCATCAAGGGCAGCCCGAAAACTTCGCGGAACTGGAGATAATGAACTAGCTTGATAGAGAACAGGCTGTCGAAAACGGGCTTTCCCACGAGTTGTCATCTGGTGCTGATTGGTGACCGGTGGAATAGGAACTGCACCACGGGGCAGCTGGGCTGGTGCAATAGGAGGTGGCATAGTAGGTGCTGGTGAGGGTGGGGCATCAGCAGCAGGTGCTAGTGCAACATGAGGGCGATGAGAGTACACGAAGCCACCCCAACGCGGACGCGACGGGGTGGATCACTGCATGGCAAAGAAACAGCCCTAGCCGGAGTAGAGCTTCCACAGCCAGGCTGAGGACCAACCAGAGCAGGGCCACGGTCAGAAAGTCCGGCCGAAGCAAAGCTTCGACGGCCAGACAACGAGACGGTGGTGCCAGCCGAAGCAAAGCTCCCACAACTGGCAACAGGCAAAAATGCATGAACATGCGGCTGGGGAAGAGCCGAGGCTGCATGTGGTAGTGTGGGAGACAACAGTGCCGCATGTGTGGCAATACGGAGGCTAGCTGGGACGCCGGGAATGCCGGCGGTGACAAAGTCTTAGGCACGGCCTCATGTGGCAGTGCACTGGATCCTCCATGACCTGCAGGTGGCAAAGGTCATGATAGCTCTATGGGAGCGGGCACGCAGTAAGTGGAATCCAAAAAATCAAAGTTCGCACACGTGGGTGGAGAAGAAGTCTCAGAGAATGGGAACGAAGACTCCTCGAAGACCATGTGACGTGAGATGATGACATGATTTATTTGACGATCAAGGCAAAGGTACCCTTTATGGTGAGGAGAGTAACCAAGAAAGACACACAGATTGGAACGTGGGGCAAGCTTATGGGGGGGTTGTGGCAGAAAGGTTGGGATAGCACTTACAATCAAAGACACGAAGATGCTCATACGAAGGTGGAGTACCCAAAAGGGTAAAGTGAGGAGTAGAGAAATCAAGTGTCTTGGTAGGAAGAATGTTGAGAAGAAAAGTGGCAGTGCTAAGCGCCTCAACCCAATAAGCAGGAGGAACGCTTGCCTGAGACAGAAGGGAGCGAACAACATCATTAGTGTAGGGTCAGGACATGCGAAGCTGAACGCCATGAGAGAGGAAAAACGTGTGGGCTGTGTGGTTATCAAACTCACGGCCATTGTCACACTGAATTCCCAGAATAGTGACACCAAACTGCATCGCAACATAAGCAAAAAAGTTGGAAAGAGCAGGGAAGGTGTCAGACTTCAACCGCGGTGGGAACGTCCAGATATAATGTGAGAAATCATCTAGAATAACCAGAGACACTAACAACAGGAGATGTCTACAAATCACAATGTATTAACTAGAAAACACGAGTAGCTCGAGATGACGACACAGGAAATGGCAAACGAATATGATGACCCAACTGACAAGCATGACAAAGACTATTACTAGTATGTTTGTTACAAGAGATAGCAGAAAACTGTGCTAGTTTGGACAAAACTTCATGAGTAGGATTACCGGGACATTGATGCCAAAGTGAAGGGGAGACTGTGGTGTGAAGAGCGGTAGCCGAAAACTGCAAGGGGGTAGACAGGACCGGAGCTGTCACACCTGACGATCTCTCTCCGAGAATGAAGATCCACCACAGAACAGCCAAAATGGTCAAATTCCATAGAACAGTTGTTATCAAAGGTAAACTGGCGAACAAAAACAAGATTCTTAATAAGATTCAGTGAAACAAGAACATTATTAAGATGAAGCTGATGTGAAAGAAAAGCAACACTAGAGGAGGTAACAGGAAGAAGACTTCCATTACCGACAACAATGTTTGAAGAAATTGACAAGAGAGAAGAAGAAGGGCGATTAATTATACCAGTGTCAGAGGTCATGTGATTAGTCGCTCCAGAATCGAAGTACCAGCCATGGTGCATGCGCTGCTGTTGAGACATACACTACAAAAATAGTGGTGATACATGACATCCACAATTTGTCACAATTTGCATAAAAAATGTCATAAAGGAGCTTCAATAACATCTACATTATTATCCTCTCCATGATATATCCACCGAGTATATGTACAGTCCATGCCACTCATCAATATGTGATCCTTGACATTAGCCTGATGCAAGTACTTCTGATTAAGGCATCTAGTACATGGGCAGAGAACCTCATCATTCTCACCAAATTTTTCTTCAACCGTTTTCATAAATTCTTTGACACCATTGACATATTCACTTGAAAAGAGCGTGTCGTGCACCCAGCTTCTATCCATCTAATCATGCATTGAAGAAAAAAACAATTCAAGAACCTTGCATACAATTCATATTCTGCATTCAACTAAATCAAGAAATAAATGGCAAAACCGTCGAGTGCAGAGAAGGAGACTCACAGCTGCTCACAGGAGGGGTCTGAGCAGCACCTCGATGCAAGGCAGCCTGCCGCCGCTGCAGTGGATGTAGGAGGCCGTCAGTCCACCACAGAGAGAGGAACACTCGAACCTTTAGCAGGCCATTCAATACACTACTTCACCTCCTGGTGGCCGCGCATCAACAGGGTCTGATGGATGACCGCCCGGCGCAATCCATGACCGATTCCAGGGCAATGACGGGTGACAGCGATGCGTGAAGCCACGGCGAAGAGGCAATCCTGCAGACTTGCTGCTGGTTGATTGGGGCGGCGGCGGCGCGGCGTGACTTGCGGCCTCTAGATTGGGGCGGCTTCACGGGGCTCAGGGGACTAGGGGATGTTCAGGGCTCCAGTTCGAAGGCCATAAATAATGTATTAAAAGGTAAATATTGAATGATCTACCACAACCAGCAAACTAGTCAAGTGGTAAAGTGCCGCAGGACCTGACAGGTGGGCCTCAATGTTGACCTGTTAGAGCCATGTCAGCATATCACTGGATAAAAAATATAAATATTGACTGTTGTATCACATTCGAAATACTAGCTTAGTGGTAATGTGTGTGCATTGGAAGTAGAAGTTTGTGGGTTCAATCCCCTTTGGTGCACTTATTTTTTCCAATTTTCATGATTTACAATCCGTGGCACCTGACAGGTGGGCTGCTCCTCCTGTAGGTGGTCCTCAATGCTGACCTGTCAAGTTAATGGCCATGTCACATTGGCACCAAGTGGGTCCAATTTTTCCATATGTGTCACTATGACGAATTCTATTCGTCACAGTTATTCCAAGCAATCCATGACGTTTTAAGGTTGAGACTATGACGCCCGCAAATTTTTCATCACAAAATCGTCAACCCATTTCTACAGGTCAAATGAGCTATCCCTGGTCCATGACGATAACTTGATATTCGTCACGGATATGGTCTTATTTGTGACATTTTATAAATACGTCACTCCGAATTCATCATGGATCACAAGATTTGTTGTAGTGATAGTTTGCAAGTTCCAACCAGGAAAGCCGATGGTGGGGACGTAAAGGCCGACCAGAGGGGCAGCCCATGGTCCCGAAACGTCGGCCCACTGCTGCTGCCGTGGAACCGCCATTGACGTGTGGGCTGCTACTGATGGGCCGCCGGGTGCGGCTGCTATTGCTGGGCCCCGATGAGTCAGGTGTGCAGATGTGGCAGGGACGAAGGCCATAGACAGGAACACATGTGGATGGACCCAGTCCACAGATTGAACAGGCTGGGCCAGGAGCCGAGAGGAGCCTTCCCTGCCTGACCAGGGCCGCCTGGAGAGCCGCCGCCACTGGTGTTGGGGCCGCCACCGCCGTAACTGCCCCGCTTCCCATGCTTCGCATGCTTGGGCTGCGGCTGTTGTGAGCCGCTCTGCTGCTGAGGTCGCCACGGTGGTGAAGGGGACGCCAGAGGCCAGCCCAAAGGGGAGAAGGTGGCGCTCAAGGGAGTAGCGCCCAACGACGAGCAGGAATGCCTTACGCCATTGTGCATAGAATGTGAAGGTGACGTCGAGCAAGAGGGGCACGAGAGCGTGGATGTTCCGCAGAGCGACGGCTTGAGCGTGCAGGTTGAGGAGAGCGAAGACCTTGTGCTGAAGGAAAGCGTCGCAGAAGGCCGGCTCATCATCAGCGGAGCCAGCGTCAGCTGTCTCATCAACGGGACGCGCACGCGCGCCTGGTCCTGGGCTGCCTCGGTGCGCTCGCGGGTGGCGCGGTCGACGACAGCTCGGACGCGGGCATCTGCGGCATTGCGCTCTTGCTGGGCGAAGGTGGCCTCGCGATCGGCCTGGGCGGCACGAGCAAGGGCAGCAGCGTGGAGGGCCTGGGCGACGCGCTCTCGTTCCTGCTTGGTGAGGCGGTTTGCTTCAGCCTTGGCCGCATGCTCGCGCTCTATCTTGGCAGCGACGGCAGACAAGGATTTCTGGGGGTGGATGACGTCGCCGACGGCGGGCGAGCTAGGAGCAGCGCCGTGGGAGGTCCCAGGGGGCGGCGGTGTGGTGGCGGTAACCATTGCGCGGCGCACGCAGGGGAGCTGCACCAGGAGGGCGCGCTAGATCGCGGAGGAGGGGAGTCAACTTGGACTCGTGATACCTGAAAGTAGAAGAGATTGCGTGGAACAATAGATTAGACTCCTAGCTCGCCCGCCGTCGGCGACGTCATCCACCCCCACAAATCCTTGTCTGCCGTCGCTGCCAAGATAGAGCGCGAGCATGCGGCCAAGGCTGAAGCAAACCGCCTCACCAAGCGGGAACGAGAGCGCGTCGCCCAGGCCCTCCACGCTGCTGCCCTTGCTCGTGCCGCCCAGGCCGATCGCGAGGCCACCCTCGCCCAGCAAGAGCGCAATGCCGCAGATGCCCGCGTCCGAGCTGTCGTCGACCGCGCCACCCGCGAGCGCACCGAGGCAGCCCAGGACCAGGTTATTTAGCACCCTGCGTGTTAAATATTATTTAGCACCTCTGGCCGGAGCTCGGGCGAGCTAAATTTACTCCATTTTCATGCGCTAGAGTAAATGTCCCGCGGCAGCTTTACTTGGTATTTAATGCGCATTTATGCGGTTGGGCTTCAGTTATGGCAGATGTAAAAATTGGTCTTCGTTGGCACTAGCTGGGACCAGCGTCATTCATTTGGGTCTCTCCCGTAGAAGATTTTTACTGAAATCTGTAATCACGCTCATGCGAGTGAGAGAGGTTTTTTTTAAACGCAAATGAGAGAGGGGTTTAGCACTTGCATGTGCGCAGCATGCTAGCGTGAGGCTGATTTGGGGAGAGAAGTAAATCCGTCCATGTATTTAGGAGAGGCCAGCAAAGAGAGACATGCACTATTTTAATAACGTTAGAGAAGTGATATTCAATATTAGATGGAAGTATTTTTCCTAATGTTTGGAGTAATTTTCCATCTTGGCTAGAGTATTCCAAGCGTCGGGCTTTTTTTTTCAAATGTCATAAGTATTTTCTAATTGATTAGAAGGAGTATTTTTTAGAAGAAATGAGTAGCTTTGAATTGACTAGAGTATTTTTTAGTTGTGAACAGGAGTATTTTTTCTCCTAATATAGGAGTATATTTCAAAATAATTGGAGTATTTGTCAGTCAACTAGAGTAGTGTAGTTGTTACTAACTATAAATGTGTTTTCATTCTTCTTATTTACTTCTCGTATTTAATATCTGTTGCATTGGTCCATGACTGATAAAAGTTCAATATATAGAAAGAGGACCTTTGCTGATTTCACGTGAATACGTGATAAATAAGTATGTTTCCAAAAAAAATAACTACTTTTTCATCTGGTGCAAAAGAGTTCAAAAATCAAAGTTTTGCATGTTGGGACAGTAGCAGTCTAGCTGCAGGGGATCGGAAGGGCAGCGATATGGTCAGTTTCTACATGACAAACGAACATGGATGATTGGTTTGGTCTGTTTTGTTGCCTCCTTGTACAGGGACCTACGATATGTCACAATCGGAGGAGTAATTCTCAATGATGCAATGAGTAATAATTTGCAAATGTAGGAGTGATTTTATGTTCATTTTGTTTGTCGAAATGGAGTAATTATTGCAACAAGTAGTTAGGCATGGAGTAATCTGATTCAATTTTATTTTATAAAGTCACAGGAAAGGAATAATTAGACATCGAGGCAAGTAGTAATTTTGGAGTACTCACTAGAAGAATAACTCACATCCGCACCCCTCATATGCCTCGGTGCACTCAAGATCCGGTGCTAATGTAACGTTAGCACCGGGTGCGAAATTGGGACGCCCTCGGAAACCCTTTAGCACCGGTTGGTGTTACCAACCGGTGCTACCTTTTAGCACCGGTTGGTAACACCAACCGGTGCTACCTTTTAGGTAACACCAACCGGTGCTAAAGGCCCCGACCCTTTAGCACCGGGTCGTAACATCAACCGGTGCTAAAGGGTCACTTTAGTAGTAATTTCAATCGAATAGAGGAGTATTTTTCAAATGTTATGAGTATTTTTTCCAACTACTGTTTTGATAAGAGATATTAAACATGCAAGGGAGTACGTATGTATACCAAGGGGGAGCGTAATTTTTTTTTATTTGGAAGATATTTACAGCGTTATATCGACTTGAAATATGACAGTGCAGTAAAACATGATCACATAATTCCAAATGTAGTACATTCTCTATTGATATTGCTCTGAGTATCTCCAATTATCTCCTCACATACATTCTCTTGGGCAATGCCTAACATCAAAAGTAGTACATCACATCATATAACAAAATAAATATCTAACAAATGATTGGGGCTGCACTGGACAAGAAAAAGTTCAGGGAGCAAAACCGAACCATGGGCCCAAAAACTTTTCTAGAGCTCCAAAAAGCAACCAAAAAAATTTAGACCGTGGCAACTCATGTGTGAGGAGAGGAGCTGGATCCGGAGGTCTACGTTGTTGCATGTGCATGATGGAAGCTAGAAGAACTGGAGTAGAGCAGAGCTGCAGGGAACAAAATTACGGCTGGGATCCAGATTGAGCTCCTCGCCCAGCGACCAAATCTGCATAAAAAGGAAGATTGTTCATCATGTAGACATGCATAGAACAGGATTTGAAAAGTAAGGAAAGGCAATAGCTTTTTCCTGTGCGGTGGCAAATCAGTATGCTCTCGTTGAGGGCACGGCGGAGGGAGTCAAAAGTTCGACATCATGGAAGCAGCGCAGCGCGGCTCGAGATGGGTCATCACCATGCGTCACGATCGGAACACGAGGACATGCCGTTGTGGCGACTCTGAATGGCATGCAGCATAGGCTCATGGCGAGGGTGTCGTCGTCGAGAGGCTCTCTCCGCTACGGAGGTCTTGGAGGAACTCAAGCGTGGCGAAGACGAAGTTGCCGATGCGTGCATGATGGTCTCTACCGAACGATGGATGGTGATAAGATTTACATATATATATATAAAGAAAGAGTCAAAAGGTAATTAATCAACGTCAATTAAGCCAGCAATATATGTGAATTAATGCACATATAAGCGGTGATTCCCATGCATGCAGGCAATTGATGGCACGAGGAATGATTCTCTCTCCACGAGATTCGCATGCATGCAGCTTTTACAGTACGCATGCATGCAGCTTTTACAGTTACTACGCTTCAATCTTTACGGTTGAAGGATGGAGTAAAACGCGTAACTTTAACCAGCCGAATCGGCCGCGCTCCGCCGGAGCGCTAAATAATATTTAGCACGTTGGGAGCTAAATAGTAGACCTATATATATATATATATATGAGATCTTGGAGCTTATAGAAACAAAATCCAACACGATCTCCTCATATCCCTCTATGCATACCTAATCAGGAGAGCCAGCCGGCTATACCAAGGCCCAGGCCAAGTACGCGCATAGCATAATATACATTCTCACATTATCTGAAACATTCTAACATTAAAAATTCCAGGTGTTGGAACATGATGATCATATGAAAGGCACAATCTTGTTTGAGTGAAGTTTGCTCTTCATCCATTATATTTTTATGAAGACATTGATGAGTTTCACGAGCACAGATAAGGCATCCTCTAGTATCGACAGACATGAGTGGATCTCCCACTAGGGCCACTCCCTAGTCTTGGGCCCAATATATAGCAACCATGACCCTGGTTCTCCATGGCCAATAGGCCATGCTGAGCACACTCAACAAGTTGACCTAGTGGCCCTTCTGGTGTTTATTCGTCGAGTACTTGCCTAGGGTACCTCAGCGGTAGAGAGTTGTCGAGGTATCGCCGAGTTGTTAGGAGCTGTCACACCCGGATTTACACGAAACCCGAATGTGGCCATATGTGTGCCCAGGAAGTCCACCGACACATATAGCGAACAAATATGGTAAAAATCAGAGTAAAATGCTTAATTCTCAACATAAAGTAGCGATTACATCAGAGTGCTTCAAAAATAAAATCATGGACAGCGGAAGACTAATACATCTCTCTAAGCGTAGCCGCAATCCCACAGGGACTCTGACTGGGAGAACTTCTTGTCGACGAACAATACCGGTGCTCCCCATGGCGAAGCACTCGGACGAATGTACCCCTTGGCCAAAAATTCGTCCAACTCCTTCTTGAGTTGCTCCAGCTCCTTCGCTCCCATCCTATACGGCCTCTTGGCTATAGGTGCAGTGCCAGGTTTTAGATCAATAATGAATTCAACATCTCGTTCCGGAGGCATACCTGGCAACTCGTCAGGGAACACATCCGAGAACTGGCTCACCACTCTGATAGCTTCAATTGTCGTCCCTTCGGCTTGATTGGCTTGGCCTTGCTCTGACTCTCTCCAGTCTGATTCCAAAACAATGGGGTCCGGCACTTCCTGCCATACAATGCCTCGAACGGTGCCATCTGCAGACTCTTCTGGTAGCTGTTATTGTAGGAGAACTCTGCATACGGCAAACTCTTATCCCAGCTGACTCCATACTGCAATGCACAAGCCCTCAACATATCCTCTAGTATCTGATTGGTCAGCTCTGTTTGACCATCTGTCTACGGGTGATAAGCTGAGCTGAAGTGCAGCTTCGAGATGCTACGGTGCTTGTGGGCGGGCTAGAAGTGGCTTGGGAGCTTCAGGGTGATGTGGTGAGTGCGTCTGGGTAGCTCTAGGGGTGTGTCGTGCATAGGACAGAGGTGAACGACGGCGACCGGCGGACGAAACTCGTCGGCGACCGTGGGAGTGGGTGCTACGGTGCTCTAGCGTCCAAATTAAGAGGGGGAGGAGCTTCGGTACCTCAAGGGGGTGCTCCTGACGCGATTAATTGGCCGGAGAAGAACCAAGGCGATGGGACGACGGCGAACGGCGGTCGTCGGCGTCGGTGTACGTCGGCGAAGGGGCTCGGGCGCGCGGGGAAGAGCTTGGAGTAGCTCGGTGCGCTCCTCGTGGCCCGGGGAAGTCGCTGACGAGGTCGAATCGGCCGGAGAGGGGCCAATGCGGTGGGCAACGAGCGGCGGCGGAGCTCGGGCTCGGCGGCGCTCTGATCGTGGCGGATTCGGGGTGGGGCGGTGCTAGGGTTGGGCGATGGGTGTGAGAGGGAGCAGGGCGGTGCTGAGGGGCTTAATTAAGTAGGCAGAGGAGGTCGGGCGGCTCTGAGCGTGGGCCGGCCGGATCGGCCGCGCCATTACCGGGCGCCGGGAAGGAAAGGGGGGAGAGGGAAGAAGAAGGAAGGTGACGTCGGCGTAGGCGTCAGCAGCTGACAGGTGGGGCCCGCATGGCAGTGAGAGAGAGAGCGCGCGTGAATGGGCCGGCGTGAAGGATGGGCCGGCTGAGTGCTGCTGGGCCGGCTCGGGAGAAAGAGGAGAGGGGTATGGGCCGGACCGGGAAAGGAGTTAAGAGAGGAAAACCAGACTTTCCTGCTGGGCCGAAAGTGGAGAAAGTAGGGAGCTGGGCCGCGGGGAAAGAAAAGAAAAAGAGGGGGCAAAAGCAGACTTGAGAAAAAGGTCAGGGAGCAAAGCTGAACTACGGGCCTAACAACTATTCTAGAGCTCCAAACAAAGTGATTCAAATTTGAATTTAAATAAATTTAAATTCTGGTTTGAATCACAAACAATACAAAAATAAATGCAGCAGCATGAATGCAACAATAAATGTTTCTATCACTTATGTTTGATTTTAAATTTTAGAAAATTATTATTTAGCCTTTATAAAATAAGCGAGAGCATTAAATAATTAATTAAATGCCAAAAATTTTAAAATTGAATATTTTGGGTGTTACAAACCTACCCCCCTTAAGGTGAATCTCGTCCTCGAGATTCGGATGTGGATGTGAAGAGTTGTGGATAAGCGGCCTTGAGGTCTTCCTCTCTTTCCCAGGTCGCTTCATCCTCTGAACATCGGCTCCATTGAACCTTGCACATCCGGATGACCCTGTTTCTTGTCACCCTCTCAGACTCCTCTAGAATCTTGACTGGATGCTCCTCATAGGTGAGATCCCCTTGCACACTCAGCCCTTCTATCGGGATCACCTTCTCAGACTCTTCAGGTACCCGCAAACATTTCTTCAGCTGAGACACATGGAACACATCGTGTACTCCGGCCAGTTTCTCAGGTAACTCTAGCCGGTATGCCACTTCGCCCAGTGACCGCATAGGGACGCTACGAGGCTTTCACAAGACACCCTAACAAGTCAGTAGCCGCTGCAGTACTATACGGTGGTGAAAACTTAGGCACCGAGATCGACGTACGCCCACAGAGTCACACCATGAGGGGGTCGATGGCGTCCAGAGCGCGGGTATCCACCCCAACAATGCGCAACGTGCGGAGTTCTCAATCGCTGAGACTCCCAACACGGGACTGGGTCTAACGAGACCTAGCCGACGGGGCTACCGTCCTCGGTGGAATCGGAGAACACCCAGCACCGTACCTCCCACAACGCCGTTGGCCCCTCGGTAACTACTGCCAAGCTAGAGACGTACAAGCTACTTGACCAAGACCAGAGCCATTCGGTGCCGGTGCTCCGGCGACCTAGGGTGGCGGCGAGCTAGCGCAGGGGGTAGAGAAGGTCGAGGGGGTCCCGGGGAAGTGCTCACCAACGGCGGGCAAGGGCGGCGCTGCCGGGCTTTGGCCCACGGCGGAGACCACGGCTGGCGGCGAGGGGGTCGCGCGGCGAAAGCTCCTCCGGCGGGGAAGAGCGGCGAGGCGGTGTGGATGGCGTGCGGCTCATCAAGGGGAACATCCTGGTGACGGAGTTCCTCGCCGGTGATGACCGAGGCGGCCGGATTCCGGTGAGGACGGCGGCGGCTCGGTCCCTCCGTAGGCGGCGAGCTCCGGCGACAGGACGGCGACGAGAAGGGGCGCGAAGGCTTTGGCGTGGCATGGGGAAGCTCCAGGTGGTCTCGGCTTCATCCGGCGTCGACCGAGGCGGCGGATTAACCGGCAATGGCGGGGCGGCGACGCTCTGCCATGGCGGCGGCGGCGCTGTGCAGAGAGGAGAGGGCGGTGGTGAGATGATGATGGGAGGCGGCGGGCGGCTGCTTTAAAGGGACGCGGACCCGTGCTTGGCATGGCGCTCACGCCGAGGAAGGCCGGAGCGGTGGCGCGGCGCTGATTGCGGGCGGCGGGATTAGCGGCGGCGGCGGCGCGCAGCGCGTCGCGCGGGGACGGGGGCAGGCGGCGCGGGGTGCGCTTGCGGGTGGGCCGGCTGGGCGACGAAAGGGAGGATGGGCCGGGTGCTGGCAACCAGGCCGAAGCGGGGCGGGATGCGCGCGGAGAGGAGTTGGGGGAGTGGAAGCGGACCGGTGCAGATGACGAGGCCCAAGGGTGGGCGCGGGACTGGGCCGGAGTGGCTGGCTGCGGGGAGGGGCAGTCTGGGCCGCGGAGCTGGACGGGCCGGGGAAGGGGTAGAGGGCGGGGGCGCGGATGGGCCGGGCGGAGGCTGGGAGGAAAAGTTGAAGGGTGAGAACCAGGCCAGGGAAAAACCTAAAGGGGCAAAAACGGACTCGGGCCAGAATAACTTTTGTAGGGCTCAAAACAACGCGATTCAAACTCAAATTTAAACTAGATTTAAATTCTTATTTGAATCGCACACAATCAAAACTCAATGCAGCCAGCATGAATGCAACACCCTCGAAATTTAAACCTATATTGATTTAATTTAATTTAGAAAAACAATTTTTCCTTACTAAATTCCCTGTAAATTTTATAAAGCTTGAAAATTTTTTGAAAATTGAGAAAAATATTGTATTATTTATGTTGAAAATTCACATCCCAAAATTCGAAAATTTTGGGGTGTGACAGGAGCGATGGAGTACAGGAGACAGGTTCGAGCCGCAATGTGCGTAATACCCTACGTCCTATATGATTCATTATCTTGGGTATAAGTTGTGTTGTTTTGGAGGGGTCCCTGCTCCGCCTTGTATGTATGAGGAGTAGAGTTACAAGTTGGTTACGCGATTCTAATCGTGTACAACAAAGAGTAGTACAATACGGTAATTATGAAGTCTGCTATCTGTACACGACTAGTTTTCCTAAACTACTACGTCATCTAGCACCGTAGTAATCTTTTTTGGAGTAGTCGGACCAAGACCACTTGTGCAGAGTAGTTTAGTCCGGTGTAAAGAGTGGCCCCACACGCCCATCCTGTTCTCACCACCGACTGCCCTGTATGGCTGCATAGTGACAGTACACGTTGGTTGCTTTGTTGATTATCTCGTCTCGTCTTGGTCTCCCCTTTGCATTGAGAAACTCTCTCTCGCATCTCGACGACGTCGACACCTTGGGCTAAACATCAACCAACACAATGTGTAGCCACCTAGGCAGGTACTATGTAGCAGGAGGCGGGACACAACCAGAATGCTTCACATCCGCCCGCCTCCTCCGCATCGGCCATTTTTGGACCCGGTGCTGATGGGGCTTCAGCACCGGGTCCAACGGCTAGGAGCGGGGGCGGCGCACGGGGATGTCAGGGCGAAGACATTAGCACCGGGTCGTGGCAAGACCCAGTGCTAATGCGCACCCTTTAGCACCGGGTGCAGCCACGACCCGGTGCGAAATGGCCTCGGCACATTAGCACCGGTTGCTGGCTGCAACCGGTGCTAAAGGGGGAGCATTAGCACCGGGTCTCACCACGATCCGGTGCTAATGTATCCGCCCTGACACATCTTCGCGCCGCCCCCGCTCCTAGCCGTTGGACCCGGTGCTGAAGCCCCATCAGCACCGGGTCAAAAAATGGCCGAGGCGGAGGAGGCGGACGGATGTGAAGGATTCTGGTAGTGTATGTTA
>OAMR01000268.1:1050452-1069780 GCA_900205405.1 Echinochloa crus-galli | reverse complement strand
CACACGTACAATACAATCAAACACACAAGAGGTAGTCTACACCACTCTTTATGATTTTGATGATGATCTATTCGAAGACATCGGGAGTGCAACAAGTTTCCCACGGGAACGATGTGTAGAGCAAAAGGATCAGGCCCCCGACAAAGAAGAATTGGAATACCAGCGGGAGTACCTGGGACGTCTCTCTGCTATCATGAGTCGGGAGTGGCTAGATGATGCCGAAGCCTCGACCGAGGTGGTCAAGATGCCCAGAAAAACCAAAAGGATATTCTGTGAGATCATGGGCCTTGACCGAGAAATTGGGTACGACCCGAGCCTCTGAAACAACATAATCTCTAGCTCTTTGGTGCGAACCGAATTCCCTGATAACTCATGGTCATTTTCTCAAAAACGACTTAAAGTTTACCTTAGGGAGAATCCTGGACTGTTTGGGGATCTTACGGGTCACACCCGTTAAGATCAACGATCCTGAACTCTTCATGGATTTTCACATCTTCGACCTACCTAGAACTACCACACATCCCATCTTCATAGGCAGGCCAATCTTGAAGATTCTGGAAAAAGCACCAATAAACCAGCTAGTAGAGCTTAGGATCGATAAAGAACTTATCCCTGTCTCCTATGCCCAATCTTTGAATACTCCAATAGAGGCAGACCCCGATCCTGACCCGTTAGAGGAAGTCAGGTCAACTTCTTTTCTTTGCTAGACCTCGAACAACCTTTTCCAGAAGAGGATATTCCATTCTTTACAGAGGAGGAGGAAACTCATCCTCCGACTGAGCTTGATACAAACGAAACTCCAAAACCATCTCCAATTGAGCTCAAACCTCTTCCGCCTGGACTTGGGTATGCTTTCCTCTTTGGGGATAAGCAAACTCCAGTGATCATTAGTGATAAACTCTCCGAGGTAGAAACCCAGCAACTCATCACTATCCTGGAGAAAAATCAATCGGTCTTAGGATATTCTCTCCAAGACCTGAAAGGGATTAGCCCAAATCTTTGCACTCATCACATCCCAATCGATTCTGAAGCAACACCATCCCGGGAACCTCAACGACGGTTAAACAATGCCATGAGAGAGGTCATGAAAAAGGAAGTTCTCAAACTCCTTCACGCGGGGATCATCTACCGCGCTAGCTATTCTGATTCCGAGCCCAAGTTGTTTGTGTATCCCACTACCATCCACCATCCATATGGATCCCACGCTTACCTTACGCCAACACTCGGCTCCAAAGGGCGCTTGTTTGGAGCCACCACCATCATCACATCCCATATCCACACATCGACTCAATAAGGCCACCAAGAAAGACCATTTCCACCTTCCGTTCATAGACGAAATGCTTGAACGGTTAGCCAAACACTCTTTCTTCTGCTTCCTTGACGGTTACTCTGGGTACCACCAAATCCCTATCCACCCAGAAGACCAGTGTAAAACCACGTTCACATGCCCCTATGGGACGTACGCCTACCGGCGAATGTCTTTCGGGCTATGTAACGCATCTGCCTCTTTTCAACGTTGCATGATGTCTATCTTCTCCGATATGATTGAGGAGATTATGGAAGTGTTCATGGACAAAGAGGAGCAAAGAAATGGTACTCTCTGGCTGTCATTACTATGGACGGGAGCTGGGATGTTCTCAAGGAAAAATTCTGCCTAAACTTCTTCCCAGTCTCCAAGGAAGCCAGTCTCCGAGCAGAAATCATTAACTTTAAGCAATTAAAGGGAGAATCGTTAGGAGCTGCCTGGGCTCATTTCAAGCAAATACTGGCCTCAGGACCGGACCTAAGCCTACCAGAACCTGTTGTTTTACAACACTTCAGCCTTGGCCTCTGTACCTGGATATAGGGTGTCAGAACGTGGGATCGAGGTAGACAAAGCGAAAATAGAAGTGATCGAGCAACTTCCACCTCCCACAAGCGTTAAGGGGATCCGCAGCTTCCTTGGCCATGCCGGATTCTATAGGCGTTTCATCAAAAACTTCTCCTAGATATCTCGGCCCTTGACCAATCTCTTAGCCAAAGATGCCCCCTTCGTTTTCGATGAGGAGTGCTATGCCGCATTTCACACCCTCAAAAAGGCACTCATCTCCGCTCCCATCATCCAGCCTCCCAACTGGAGCATCCCATTCGAAATCATGTAGACAACACCCCCTACATTGGAATCTATGATGAACTCCCCGATGAAGAAGAGAAGCAGCCTGAACCTGAACCTCGGCACGGCCCATGGGCGGCACGACACGCCTGCCGCCGTGCCCGTGCTGGAGAAGGAGCTCTTAGCAATCGTATTTGCTATAGACAAATTCCGGTCCTACCTAGTCGGGGCCAAGGTCATAGTCTATTCAGATCACGCTGCTCTGAAGTACCTTCTGACCAAAAAGGATGCAAAACCGAGACTCATCCGCTGGATTCTTCTACTCCAAGAATTTGACATTGAGATAAAGGATAAGAAAGGAGTAGAGAACTCAGTGGCTGACCATTTGTCCCGGATGCAAGTCTCGTCCGAACTCCCAATCGACGATTACTTACGGGATGACACCCTCCTTAAGGTCACCACTGGTGATCCGTGGTATGCCAACATAGTAAACTACATGGTAACGGGTTATGTCCCCCCTGGAGAGAATAGGAAACGGCTAGCCTATGAAAGCCGACTACACCTTTGGGACGACTCGTACCTCTTTAGGATTTGTAGCGACGGACTCCTCAGAAGGTGCGTACCTGCACATGAGGCTTATAAAATCCTGGAGAGATGCCACGCAGCCCCATACGGAGGACACTACGGTGCATTCCGGACCAATGCTAAAGTCTGGCAATGTGGTTTCTACTGGCCCAGCATGTATGAGGATGCGAGAGCATTTATCATGCGGTGCCCCCGCTGCCAGAAACATGGGAACATCAATACTAGAGACGCAATGCCACTCACTAGCAATCTTCAAGTAGAAATATTTGATGTCTGGGGGTAGACTTCATGGGTCCCTTCCCAAACTCCGAGGGTTGTCAATTCATCCTAGTAGCAGTGGACTACGTCTCTAAGTGGGTAGAAGCCTTGCCTTGCTTAGCTGCTGACTCTAAGAACGTGCTGTATTTGCTAAGTAACTTTGTTACTTACACTGTTTTGGCGTTCCTAGAATAGTCATTAGTGATGGCGGCTCCCACTTCATAGATTCGGCCTTCCATAAGTATCTCTCAAGTTTGGGGGTGCAGCATAACGTAGCCACACCCTATCACCCCAAACTAGCGGTCAAGCAGAAACTTCCAATAAGCAAATAAAAAACATTCTGCAAAAGACCGTAAATGAGATGGGCAAGCAATGGAAGGATAAACTTCCAGATGCACTCTGGGCTTACCGCACGGCCTATAAGACGCCCATAGGCACCCACTCGACGAATTAGACGTCGTCGAGTTCTTGGAACTCTGAACCCTGTCCATAGAACCCCGGCCCGAATCCATCATCTTCAAATCCTTTTGGGCCAAAACCTCCTGAACCTTGAAAACCTCCTTGACCCGAATCTCCCATGACCAAAACTTCGAACCACGACACGGGCCACGCATCTGGGGGCCCTGGGACCTGTTCGGGCGAACAGGTCCAGGTCAGCAGAACCAGCTGGTTCGGGCGAATTGGCCTCCCAGGCCCCCGGAACAGATATGCTCGTCCAGATACTTCTGCAGTTAGAGATATCCCGAGAGTCGCGAGGGAATCGCCGGGAAACTCCGGTTTTCCGATCTGAAATCACCGATAAAAACAGAGACTTTCTGTCGACGTTTCCCATCTCATCTAAGCCAACTCCATCCCATAGAACACAGCCACCATGGCCTCCTTCTCCTCCAAGGGCGCTTCAGGGCTCGAGCAGCAGTAGCCGGAACGGCAACTCCCCCCGGCAGGAGCACGCCTTCCGCATCTCCGACGTCGACGCAGCGGGAGACGTGCACCGAGGGAGGACGCCGGGACGTAGCCCGGTGAGGCGCGGCAACTCCCCTCACCGCTCAGCACTCAACGAGCTCCTCGCCCCACTAAAAGGGATCAAGAAACCGCCTCGTTCGCCATCACCAAGGCCGAACGAAGGGCAGCTACGCCCAAGGTCAATATCCTCCTCGAGGGTGTCGGATTTGGCGTTGTTGCTGCCCAAGGAGAAGATCGGGGAGGAGCCAGACTACACGCCGGAAAGCCCACCGCGTTCAAAACACACAACACAAGAGTAGAGTGAGCGTTGCTATCCTCCTCGAGGGTGTCGGATTTGGCGTTGTTGCTGCCCAAGGAGAAGGCCGGAGAGGAGCCGGACTACACGCCGGAAAGCCCACCGCGTTTCGTCGTCAAGGGAGAACGCATCCCGGGAGGAGGGTATGGAAAAGTCTTCATCCCGCCGCTCAACGGGAACGAGCTGGGGCTGGCAAACTCATCCCAATCCTCTCCGCCACGGCGCCACCCCAGAGTCCGGCGTCACAGGCAGCCTCCATCCATCAAAGGGCTGCCCGGGGACATGGCGTTCTCCGATGAGGAGGACAATGAAGAAGAGAAAGAGAAGCCGCCCACCGTGGAGAGCCTGAAGGAGGAACTGGCACTGGCGAAGCAGAGGATCAACCACCTGGATGAGAAGGTGGCGGAGGGCGAGCTCGCACGCATGGAATGGGAGGACAAGATGGAACTCCTACGCAAGGCCCTATGCGCAAAGCTCAAGAGGCTCTTCAAGGCCATGGGACACGAAGATCTCTATGGACCGCCTTTAGAATAGTGTCCCGCGATCGTTCCGTTTTTAGATAGAGCACCGTCAGTTTAGTTTGGTTTGCTAGTTGCTTGATTCGTTTAATTTTCTTTAGATCAATGTTTAGGGTGCTCTGAATTTATTTCCCCTCAAATATTTGTTTCCAAGCAGACCACTGGGAGTCGTCCATGTCAACAATGACCAAGAGAACACATCACATGACACATGGACGACACCAACTCATCCCGGAGCACCGCCACATCAACCTGGGCCCACAGAGCACGAAGTACACCACCAGAGGCCGGCCCAGGGAGTCCATAGAGCAGAGGCGGTGCAGGGGGCGGGCCTGGGCCTCCGGCCCAGTTCGGGCGAACTGGGGGGTTCGGCCGAACCGCCCGCAGTTGCCAAACCGACCCTGGGGCTGCATCCTGGCCCTTGGTGGCCGAGGTGGTGCATCCCTCGGTTCGGGTGAACTGGGCAATTCGGCCGAACCGAGGAATTTGGCCGAACCGCCTCTCTGCCGCTCTGGTTGCCTTGACCGCTACCCTACCTCAACCGACCTTTGGAGCTATAAATAGAGGGTCGCACTTTACTTGTAAACACACACCAAGCCAAGGAGCTCATTCCCACTTTCATTCTAGTAGAGTTAGGATAGTTTAGTTGGGAGTTAGAGTTGAGTCGAGCTTGCCTCGGAGGTTCCGGAGTCGTCTTCAGAAGCTCTGGTATAAGCTCTTGTATCTTTACCTTTTCCTTTTGCAAGACTTGGAGTTATCAATATAGTATCTTTATCACTTTGCCTTTGTCATTTATATCTTGCTTCTACTTTATCCTAGTTGCAAATATATCTTGTTTAGACTATAGTCAGTTATAGTTCTAGTGCTTGTAGTCTTGTTTAAGTCTTTGTCTTGGCTGGTTCTTCGATCTTGCTTGATACTGGAGGTGAACTGTCACCAAGAGTATTGAAAAATAGCAGTTGCAAATAGAGCAGAAACCCATTAAGTCGTGTTGTTTGGTACCTGTCCCTTCTTGTCCTTTACTCCTTGCTTCATACTGATACTCTGGAATATTTTTAGGCCAACAATCAGGTTATTACTTTTAGACACTTATTCGGCATTACTATCTGTTTCTGACTTGTGTGCCACCATACTTACATTTTGGCTTTCTGAGCTCCACATAGGCTGCTAATGATAAAACTCTGGAAAGCATAGACTCTAGGATAGAATCATTTTCTTCTGCTAGGAAAAGTCAACTGAGCTTTAATAAAATGATAGAAACTCAAGTCGCTCAGTTAGCTGCTGCTGTTCCTGTCACTGAATCGGGGAAGATTCCGGGGCAACCCGAACCTTCCATCGAGACAGTAAAAGCCGTCACTACAAGGCATGGTAAGATGCCCCGTAGTATCTTTTGAACTAACCACGCAGGGAAGGTCGCACGCATCCAAGTGCTGACACCAAGATGGACCTACCTACCGAGAGCTGCAAAAAGGGCGATCATCAAGGCCTCTCCGGATAGGAAGGAAGATCCCGGAGTGCCCATCATTAAGTGCACGATCTGGAATCGTCGCATTGATGATGCACTTTGTGATCTGGGGGCAAGCGTCAACATCATGTCTAAGGTATTATTTAAGAAATTACGCTACCCTACTTTGTCACCTACTACTGCCCAAGTACAGCTTGCACACTCAACCATCCGTTACCCCGAGGGGGTGATCGAGAATGTACCGGTCCGGATCTGGGGACGATATGTCCCTGTGCACTTTGTTGTCCTCGACACGGGGAACGAGCATTCGTTTCCCCTTGTGTTGGGCCGACCATTCTTGAACACCACCCGGGCTAGGATCGATATGGATGCGAGAGAAATCTCGTTCCGTATCGACGGAACATTGACATACTTCAAGTTTCAACCCCGGGAAGAGAAGAAGGCAGAGCCACTTACACTGGAGCAGAGGAGCGCCGAGTGTTTCCTTAAGGCTCTCATTAATGGAGAGCTGGAAATACTCGGTGGTGAGCAGCTCAAGTGGAACGAGCCGACAAAACCGACAAGTGCAGAAGAAATGGATTTCCTCGTAAAGAAATACGAGGAAGAACAAGCCCTCTAGAATTCTCCAGAGACGCCGATCCCACCGCCACCAACACCAAAGAAGAAGAACAAGAAGATGTGGCAGAAGAAGGTTGCATCGTCCGAGTCATCCACTCCGGGACCGGACGATGACAAGAACAACTGAAGACAGGAGAAGTCCCGCTCGCGGACTTAAAAGCTGAGCTCTCGCCGCGAGGAAAACCGGTATGTATCCCATATTTCCCTTCCAATTTTTAAAATTTCCAATTGCATTTGCATGTTTCCCTTTTCAAAACATTGAACCACCTGAGTAATTAATTTGAAAGAGAGTAGAAAAATTTTGCAAGCTTGGTTAATCCACTAAAATCCACTTTGGTCATGTCACATTTCCATCTTACCTACCACTAAATTCCACTCACATGACCTAAAAATTTTGTGGCCACACATTTTGGCGTGGAATCAAAGCAAAGGAGGGGCAGCACTCACATGGGAGTGCCCTGGCCACCCGGCCTGGTTCGGGCGAACCAGGGCCTTCGGGCGAACCAGGGGACTGCCCCCCGGCCTATAAATGCGGGTGCAAGCTTGCTTGCTTCTCACACACTTGCACACTCTGAAAAAAATTTTGTCTGTAGGAGCTCCCTCTCTCCCATTTTCTTGCTCTAGTTCTTGACAAGTTCTTCCCAAGTTCTTGCTCAAGTTTTGGTTCCCTTGCATCACTAGAAAATCCCAAAAATATTTTGCTCTTGTTGTGATCTTTGTGCTGAAATTTTGGACGATTTTGTGGTGGTTTTCATCCCCGCAAGAATGACTAACTATCTCAAACGACTGACTTGATTTTCTTGTGCTAACCACATATATTCAGTCCTTTGGGTAGTTGTTGTGTACTAACCTTTTGCAGGAATCATGTCGAAGTTCTTCACATCACTCCGTCGTTACGCCCGGCTAGGCCGACGATCGGACGATGCTGGGAGCTCCCCAGCTCCGTCCCGAGGCTCAAGCCGGATGGACACGGACGAGCACAGAGCAGCCGGCTCGGGATGGGGCCATGCCACGCCCCCAGCCAGGCAGCTCCTAAGCGAGAGTGACATCAACCTTAGAACAGAAAGGGAGTGGAACACCTTCAACGAGCTTCAGCTGAAAGAGTTCGAGCATACCCGTGTGTTTGAACAAGATTTGCTCAGGGACACGGGGATGGACGTAGAGTTTACAGAAATCTTCCAGGCCATTGGCTGGGAAAATTTCTGGCACATCAACGAAGAAGGTTCGTACCTGCTCACCCTTGAATTCCTCTCGACTTTGGTTTCTGAAACTAGGGGGATTCGTTTTCGGTTCTTCAACCAAGAGCTCTTGTGCTCTTGGAGGGATTTTAGTTCGAGTCTCGGATTTTCAAACCGTTGTTCATTAGACCCAAACAAAGCGCTTAAAAGAATTGACCGGGTAGCATTTTGGAAAAAGATTTCGGGGGATACCAACTGTTATGCGCCACGCACGAACAGCATACATAACCCCACTTTGCGTTTCATGCATCGTTGGGTGTCTATGACGGTATTCCCCCGGGCAGATTTGCGCCCTGTCAACACCATCGAGTTGCGGGTTCTTTTTGCCATGGTCAAGCAGATTCCCTATTCACCTGTGAAAGACATGGTTGGTCACTGGCTGTCTCATATTTCTCATGCGGGTAGCATGGCGATGACTTCTCTAGTCACTCGCCTCGCTAACCACCTAGGTACCCGTGGACTTCGTGGTGCTCGACATGGAGGTCGACACGAAGACACCTCTCATCCTCGGGAGGCCATTTCTGAGCACCGCCAATGCAAACATCGACGTAGGAGCCGGAGAAATCAGCCTGAACATAGATTTACCGTGGATATACAACTGAATTGCCTTTGCCCTGTGCAGCACTAAGGTTGTATACCACGCCAAAACTAACTCTCCACCTTGGAGAGAGCCTGCTCGGCACAGCGTTGCAGGTGACGGACCCGTCACGAGGGGACGAGCCAGGCGTGATGCTAGACTCGCCACCTCACAGGAGCCGGAAGATGCACCACAAATGCCGCACCGACACACTTCCGCTTTTGAGACCACCTATGACATGTACACCGGCGCTGGGACGTCCGGAGCAGGAGGCTCCGGGCAACACCAGGAGCCGAACCACTTCACCTCAGGACGCTGGGACTACGGCCAGGACACGGACTCCGAGTGGTCGAGCCGGTATGGAGGGGGATACGACAATGCCTCCCATCCATACTACCCCGGATACTCACAGTCCGCACGCTTCGACTACCACCGGGAGATGTCCTACATCTCCGACCGAGTCGAGCTCAGCGACGACCGTACCCGAGAGATTCAAGACACGCTAGCCCGCCATTCTCAGTACCATCAAGAGAATAGCGGGATGGTGGCGTCTATCCAGCACGACATCCACGAACAAGCGGAACAGCCAGTACCTTTCAAGGCTCAACCCCTACCAGTGAAGAGTCCAAGCTTGGGGGAGGACCCCCAAAGGTATGTCCTGATTTATCCAGCACTTTGATCATTTAATTTTCCTTTCATTTCCCTTCATGATAGTTTGCATTTTAAAAAAATGAAAATACCAAAAAAATTTCCCTTAAACAATATTTCCCTTGAATAAAATAACTCCCAACTATGCATGGAATGAATCATATGCCTCTCACCTTGGAAATGATGAATAGTTGCTCTGTCACTAATTTTGCAAGTACCTTGTTTCAACTAGTTGCTAGATTGTGCTTGAGTTATTTGGCATGAGTAAAAATGATCCTGAAAACCTTGTGGGAGCACATGCTTTATTCCAAGTCTAAGTTGTTGTGGGGATTGATATAGTGAGAATTTGGTTAAATTCTATTCTGCTTTTAGTACGGGGAAAATCTCGGAAATTTATGCTTTCAAAATGAAACAAGTTCCTCATTGGTCAAAATACCTACCAGAGCCATATGATAAGCTTAGTTGAAAATTTCTACTCATACGCTGCTTGTTATCTTAGTGAGCTTTGTCAAATTGTTGTGACCTTTGAGTGAAGCTTTCATATTCTTAAAGATCGAGACCCACGTACACACACCACCTCTCACTTGCAATTCCTACACTGGGAGTTAGCAAACATTTTCCATCATCCATCCACAAAAATAAATGCTCCATGTTCTATGATCTCCCTCTCCAAATATTCTTGATAGAGACATGGGCTATGCAAAAAGAAAAGCATGCCAAAGAAGCATGGCAAAAATAAGAGAAAAAGAAAAGCATGCCAAAGAGCATGGCAAAAAGAAAGAGAAAAAAAGAAAAGAATGCCAAGTGGCATGGCAAAAATATAAGAATAAAAGATAGCCCATGTTCTCGAAAATAAATCAAGCAGAGGGAAATTCATCCAAGGAGTTCCACCATATTCCATTCCACCATTCCACCATATTCCACTCCATTCATATCCACACACTTGCACGTCTCGATCTTAAGATGTGATTTGTCTCCTCAGAGATCCGGTCTTTGACTTAGCAAAATATAAGATGCATGCATGCCTTCATCCTTTGTCCCTGAGCCACACAAAAAGCCATATTAGATGTTAGGATGAAAAGAAGGCACAAGCCTTTGGTGAGGATTCAAATACACTTGAGTGATTGAGTGTGCCAATGAGGAACAATTTGTAGTTTTCAAAACTTATGAAAAACTCCGAGATGGGATCCTGAAAAGAGTAGAGTGGAATAAAACTGAGTTTAAACTGTTCGTCCTTTCAACCGCCCAAGATAAGGAGATTGCTATAAGCCCCATAGGTAAAAAGGTGATTTGAAACTTTGCCTATGATTCAAGTATTTTTGAGGACTAGTTGTTTATAAGTTACCTGCAAAAGAAATGACATTGTAGCAACTCCTGATCCACCGAGCCTAAGTTTATATCTTTGCTCGAGGACGAGCAAAGAGCTAAGCTTGGGGGAGCTTGTTGGCGGTCGTTACAACCCACATGAAGTACACCACCAGAGGCCGGCCCAGGGAGTCCACAGAGCAGAGGCTGTTCAGGGGGGCGGGCCTGGGCCTCCGGCCCAGTTCGGGCGAACTGGGGGGTTCGGCCGAACCGCCCCCAGTTGCCAAACCGACCCTGGGGCTGCATCCTGGCCCTTGGTGGCCGAGGCGGTGCATCCCTCGGTTTGGGCGAACTGGGCTGTTCGGCCGAACCGAGGAATTCGGCCGAACCGCCTCTCTGCCGTCTCTGGTTGCCTTGACCGCTACCCTACCTCAACCGACCTTTGGAGCTATAAATAGAGGGTCGCACTTCACTTGTAAACACACACCAAGCCAAGGAGCTCATTTCCACTTTCATTCTAGTAGAGTTAGGATAGTTTAGTTGGGAGTTAGAGTTGAATCGAGCTGTGCCTCGGAGGTTCCGGAGTCGTCTTCAGAAGCTCTGGTAATAGCTCTTGTATCTTTTACTTTACCTTTTGTAAGACATTGAGTATCAATATAGTTATCTTTATCACTTTGCCTTTGTCATTTATATCTTGCTTCTACTTTATCCTAGTTGCAAATATATCTTGTTTAGACTATAGTCAGTTATAGTTCTAGTGCTTGTAGTCTTGTTTAAGTCTTTGTCTTGGCTGGTTCTTCGATCTTGCTTGATACTGGAGGTGAATTGTCACCAAGAGTATTGACAAGGTTGTTTGCTCTTGCTAGCAGAGTAAGTAGTTGTTGCCTAGTGTAGGAGTGGTTCCTAGACTAGTCGGTGGCCTTAGTTTATTCCCGTCGCAACGGAGGTGGTAGCCGGGAGGTGGTGACAGCCCTTTCGGTCTTCGTAGCCCATCACGTTAGTTCCGGTCCGTAGGATTCCCCAGTTGGGAAATAGTGGCACCCCTTCTCATCCCTTTCTGTGTGTTCACCGGTTCCCTTGTCCCGATGCTAAGACATTAGAGTTATCCCAGATCTCCTAGTGCTGGCTCTGTAGCCGCTGTATCTCTAAGCTAGAGTGACATAGGTAGATAAAGAATCCAGGAGTCCTCTATCTCTTCTCGTTGTCCTCCCAGCTATCTATCTCTTCTCTCCCTTACCAGAGTATCCCTTGAGCTGTGTGTCCGGTATATCCACTCCTATCCAATACCGTTATCCCCTGTCTTGTCTAGTCGTGTACCCTTCTCTGATAGTCTCGAATATCTGTTCACTAGTAATCTTGCCAAAGCTTCCCTGCGGAAATATAAATTACGATACCTCGGGATACTCCCAGGTGAAGTGCTACAGCGGTGATTCTGTGCGCTTGCAGAATATTTCTATATTTTACTAAGCCATAAGGAAAACCACTAAAACACTCCTTACCCCAGTACCAGGATTCTCAATTCTGATATTGGATCGTAAGAAGTGCCAACAAGCATTTCTGGCGCCGTTGCCGGGGAAGTCTTTGGCTAGATTACTTTTGAACTTTTATCTTGAGCTATCTTAGTTGAGTACCGCTACTCAAGCGGGTTTATCCTTGCTCTGTTCGTTGGTCTTTGTGGAACAGAGCAGTGCATGACTGGTTTCCAACTACCGTCAAACTTCCAAGAAAATCCGGAGTCACTTGTGAGGAAAGTACGACCCCGTGTTGTACCTCCTCAGAAGCAACTCCTTCCGACGAACCCAGTCCTTCCCGTCATTGACCAGGCTACATCGAGGATGACAACCAAGACGATCCGCGAGTTCTCCGCTCCATCAAGCGAGAACGTACGTATCGGACCAGCTCCGCCAGTCGGAGATGGAAATTTTGAGCTCAAGCCAGCCCTCATCAACATGGTTCAGGCAAGCCCGTTCTGCGGCAAGCCACATGAAGATGCCAATGCCCATCTCCAGCATTTCCTGGAGATCTGCAACACCTTCACCATCCGCGGAGTAAGTATCGATGCCATTCGCCTTCGTTTATTTCCATTCTCATTATTAGGCAAGGCGAAACAATGGTTTTATGCTAACCGCGAAGCAATAGATACCTGGGATAAATGCACTAGCACTTTCTTGCTAAAATTCTTTCCGGTTGGGAAAACCAACGCCCTCCGGAACAAAATAGCTAGTTTCCAGCAGCTAAAAGATGAAACAGTCCCGGAGGCATGGGATCGCCTCCAGGACTATATTTCTGCTTGTCCTCACCATGGTATGCAGAGTTGGTTCATAATCCAAACTTTCTATCACGGGCTGAGAAATTCTGCCCGTGAGTACCTGGATGCTGCTGCTGGAGGCTCGTTCTTCTCTCTTGAGGAGAGTCGTGCGAAGGCCCTCATAGAGAAGATGGTCGAGAACCAAGGTTGGTCCGATGATCGGACTCAACCAAAGACCCGAGGAGTTCACCAAGTTGAAGCTCTGGACATGCTCGCTGCCAAGATGGACCTCCTGATGAAGAAACTGGAGGCCCCTGCTCAAGAAACGGTGCAAGCCATGGACGCTCGCATGACCTGCGAAGTCTGTGGCAACACTGGCCATTCGGGGAATGACTGCCCCGAAACGCGAGAAGATGCCCACTACGTCAACAACTCCAACAACAACGGGTACCGACCGAACAACTACGGCAACCAAGGCTGGAATCCGCGCCCAAACCTCCCTTTTGAGAGGCCTCAACAAGGTAACAATTTCAATTCCAGCAATTTCAATAATCAGCCGTCTCTTAGAGATCTTGTGTTTGGCCAGATGAAAATAACTGAAAACATCAATAAAAAGCTTGCTGCTAATGATAAAACTCTGGAAAGCATAGACTCTAGGATGGAATCATTTTCTTCTGCTATGAAAAGTCAACTGAGCTTTAATAAAATGATAGAAACTCAAGTCGCTCAGTTAGCTGCTGCTGTTCCTGTCACTGAATCGGGGAAGATTCCGGGGCAACCCGAACCTCCCCTCGAAACAGTGAATGCTATCACTATGAGACAGGGTAAGATGTCTCGTAGCATTCTCCGCACTAACCATGCAGGGAAGGTCGCACACATCCAAGTGCTGACACCAAGAAATACTTGAATCATAGGCAAAGTTTCAAATCACCTTTTTACCTATGGGGCTTATAGCAATCTCCTTATCTTGGGCGGTTGAAAGGACGAACAGTTTAAACTCAGTTTTATTCCACTCTACTCTTTTCAGGATCCCATCTCGGAGTTTTTCATAAGTTTTGAAAACTACAAATTGTTCCTCATTGGCACACTCAATCACTCAAGTGTATTTGAATCCTCACCAAAGGCTTGTGCCTTCTTTTTCATCCTAACATCTAATATGGCTTTTTGTGTGGCTCAGGGACAAAGGATGAAGGCATGCATGCATCTTATATTTTGCTAAGTCAAAGACCGGATCTCTGAGGAGACAAATCACATCTTAAGATCGAGACGTGCAAGTGTGTGGATATGAATGGAGTGGAATATGGTGGAATGGTGGAATGGAATATGGTGGAACTCCTTGGATGAATTTCCCTCTCCTTGATTTATTTTCGAGAACATGGGCTATCTTTTATTCTCATATTTTTGCCATGCCACTTGGCATGCTTTTCTTTTTTTCTCTTTCTTTTTGCCATGCTCTTTGGCATGCTTTTCTTTTTCTCTTATTTTTGCCATGCTTCTTTGGCATGCTTTTCTTTTTGCATAGCCCATGTCTCTATCAAGCATATTTGTAGAGGGAACTCATAGAACATGGAGCATTTATTTTTGTGGATGGATGATGGAAAATGTTTGCTAACTCCCGGTGTAGGAAGTGCAAGTGAAAGATGTTTTGTGTACGTGGGTCTAGCTAACTCCCAGTGTAGGAATTGCAAGTGAGGGGTGGTGTGTGTACGTGGGTCTCGATCTTTAAGAGTATGAAAGCTTCACTCGAAGGTCACAACAATTTGACAAAGCTCACTAAGATAACAAGCAGCATATGAGTAGAAATTTTCAACTAAGCTTATCATATGGCTCTGGTAGGTATTTTGACCAATGAGGAACTTGTTTCATTTTGAAAGCATAAATTTTCGAGATTTTCCCCGTACTAAAAGCAGAATAGAATTTAACTAAATTCTCACTATATCAATCCCCACAACAACTTAGACTTAGAATAAGGCATGTGCTCCCACAAGGTTTTCAGGATCATTTTTACACATGCCAAATAACTCAAGCACAATCTAGCAACTAGTTGAAGCAAAGTACTTGCAAAATTAACGGCAGAGCAACTATTCATCATTTCCAAGGTGAGAGGCATATGATTCATTCCATGCATAGTTGGGAGATATTTTATTCAAGGGAAATATTGTTTAAGGGAAATATTTTTGGTATTTTCATTTTTTTTAAATGCAAACTATCATGAAGGGAAATGAAAGGAAAATTAAAAGATCAAAGTGCTGGATAAATCGGGACATACCTGGTGGGGGTCCTCCCCCAAGCTTGGACTTTCACTGGTAGGGGTTGAGCCTTGAAAGGTACTGGCTCAGCTGTTCTGCTTGCTCGTGGACATCATGCAGGATGGACGCTACCATCCCGCTATTCTCTTGATGGTACTGAGAATGGCGAGCTAGTGTGTCCTGAATCTCTTTGGTACGGTCGTCGATGAGCTCGACTCGGTCGGAGATGTATGACAACTCCCGGCCGTAGTCGAAGCGTGCGGACTGTGAGTATCCGGGGTAGTATGGCTGGGAGGTACTGTCGTATTCCCCTCCATACCGACTCCCGGATTACTCAGAGTCCGTGTCCTGGCCGTAGTCCCAGTGTCCTCAGGTAAAGTAGTTCGGCTCCTGATGCTGCCCGGAGCCTCCTGCTCCGGACGTCCCAGCGCCGGTGTACATGTCGTTGGTGGCCTCAAAAGCGGAAGTGTGTCGGTGCGGCAATTGTGGTGCATCTTCCGGCTCCTGTGAGGTGGCGAGCCCAGCATCACGCCTGGCTCGTCCCCTCGTGACGGGTCCGTCACCTGCAACGCTGTGCCGAGCGGGCTCTCTCCAAGGTGGAGAATCGTCCGACTCGGTCTCAACTGAAGAGTTAGTTTTGCCGTGGTATACAACCTTAGTGCTGCACAGGGCAAAGGTACTTTAGTTGTATAGCCAGGGTAAATCATTGCCAGCGTTGCGTCAGGCGTCCACCGTATCATGTGGGCTTGCACGAAGTGCTCGGCATCCACGACGGAACGCGCTGTCTCGATGTACGTGAGCCAGGCGCCTTGAAGGACGCCCAGGTGGTTAGCGAGGCGAGTGACTAGAGAAGTCATCGCCATGCTACCCGCACGAGAAATATGAGACAGCCAGTGACCAACCATGTCTTTCACAGGTGAATAGGGAATCTGCTTGACCATGGCAAAAAGAACCCGCAACTCGATGGTGTTGACAGGGCGCAAATCTGCCCGGGGGAATACCGTCATAGACACCCAACGATGCATGAAACGCAAAGTGGGGTTATGTATTTGCTAAGTCAAACTGTTCATGCGTTGCGCATGACAGTTGGTATCCCCCGAAATCTTATTCCAAAATGCCACCTGGTCAAATCTTTTAAGCGCTTTGTTCGGGTCTAATGAACAACAGCTTGAAAATCCGAGACCCGAACTAAAATCCCTCCAAGAGCAGAAGAACTCCTTGTTGAAGAACCGAAAACGAATACCCCCAATTTCAGAAACCAAAGTCGAGAGGAATTCAAGGGTGAGCAGGTACGAACCTTCTTCGTTGATGTGCCAGAAATTCTCCCAGCCAACGGCTTGGAAGATTTCCGTGAACTCTACGTCCATCCCCGTGTCCCTGAGCAAATCTTGCTCAAACACACGGGTGTGCTCGAACTCCTTCAGCCGAAGCTCGTTGAAGGTGTTCCGCTCCCTTTCTGTTCTAAGGTTGATGTCACTCTCGCTCAGGAGCTGCCTGGCTGAGGGCGTGGCATGGCCCCATTCCGAGCCGGCTGCTCCGTACTCGTCCATGTCCATCCGGCTCGTGCCTCGGGACAGAGCTGGGGAGCTCCCAGCATCGTCAGATCGTCGGCCTAGCCGGGCGGAACGACGGAGCGACGTGAAGAACTTCGACATGATTCCTGCAAAAAGTTAGTGCAACAACAACTACCCGAAGGACTGAATATATATATGGTTAGCACAAGAAAATCAAATCAGTCGTTCGAGATAGTTAGTCATTCTTGCGTAGATGAAAACCACCACAAAAGGTTAGTCGTTCTTGTGGGTGTCGGTGACCACCACAAAATCGTCCAAAATTTCAGCACAAAGATCACAACAAAAGCAAAATATATTTGAGAATGGAAATAACCGAAGGCGAATGGCATCGATACTTACTCCGCGGATGGTGAAGGTGTTGCAAATCTCCAATGGGAGAGTGAGTGAATGGTGCAAGGAGAAGCAAGCACCAAGGGCAGCATTTATAGGCCGAGGGAAGGGCCTTGGCCAGTTCGCCCGAAGGCTCTGGTTCGCCCGAACCAGGCCTGGTGGCCAGGGCACTTCCATGTGAGTGCAGCACTTACGTGCCTTTGTTTCCACTCCAAGTTTGTGTGGCCATCAATTCCCAAGGACATTTTTAGTGGATTTTAGTGATAGGTGAGATGGAAATGTGACATGACCAAAATGGAAATTAGTGGAGTTACCCCCATGCTGCCATGTTTGTCATAATTGGTGAGTGTGCAGCCATTTTTAGTGGGGTAGACATGTTTGTTGCTGGTTGGTGGTGATGGTAAATAATTGGAGATGTTCTAGAAGGGATGAAAATGATAAAAGTTACCAATTACATCCACCCTAGGTAAAATTTCAGCATGTGTCCAATTATTTCTAACCAAGCTTGCAAAATTTTCTACTCTCTCTCAAATTAATTACTCAAGTGGTTCATTTATTTTGAAAAGGGAAACATGCAAATGCAATTGGAAATTTAAAAATTGGAAGGGAAATATGGGATACATACCGGTTTTCCTCGCGGCGAGAGCTCAGCTTTTAAGTCCGCGAGCGGGACTTCTCCTGTCTTCAGTTGCTTTGGTCATCGTCCGGTCCCGGAGTGGATGACTCGGACGGTGCAACCTTCTTCCACCACATTTTCTTGTTCTTCTTCTTTGGTGTCGGTGGGATTGGCGTCTCTGGAGAATTCCAGAGGGCTTGTTCTTCCTCGTATTTCTTTACGAGGAAATCCATTTCTTCTGCACTTGTCGGTTTTGTCGGCTCGTTCCACTTGAGCTGCTCACCACCGAGTATTTCCAGCTCTCCATTAATGAGAGCCTTAAGGAAACACTCGGCGCTCATCTGCTCCGGTGTAAGTGGCTCTGCCTTCTTCTCGTCCCGGGGTTGAAACTTGAAGTATGTCAACCTCCCGTCAATACGGAACGAGATTTCTCTCGCATCCATATCGATCCTAGCCCGGGTGGTGTTCAAGAATGGTCGGCCCAACACAAGGGGAAACGAATGCTCGTTCCCCGTGTCGAGGACAACAAAGTCCACAGGGACATATCGTCCCCAGATCCGAACCGGTACATTCTCGATCACCCCCTCGGGGTAGCGGATGGTTGAGTCCGCAAGCTGTACCTGGGCAGTAGTAGGTGACAAAGTAGGGTAGCGTAATTTCTTAAATAATACCTTAGACATGATGTTGACGCTTGCCCCCAGATCACAAAGTGCATCATCAATGCGACGATTCCAGATCGTGCACTGAATGATGGGCACTCCGGGATCTTCCTTCCTATCCGGAGAGGTCTTGATGATCGCCCTTTTTGCAGCTCTCGGCAGGTAGGTCCGTCTTGGTGTCAGCACTTGGATACATGCGACCTTCCCTGCGTGGTTAGTGTGGAATACACTACGAGACATCTTACCATGCCTGGTAGTGATGGAATTCACTGTCTCGATGGAAGGCTCGGGTTGCCCCGGAATCTTCCCCGATTCAGTGACAGGAACAGTAGCAGCTAACTGAGCGACTTGAGTTTCTATCATTTTATTAAAGCTCAGTTGATTTCTCATAGCAGAAGAAAATGAGGCCAGTGTTGCCACAGACTTCGCAGGTCATGCGAGCGTCCATGGCTTGCACCGTTTCTTGAGCAGGGGCCACCAGTATCTTCATCAGGAGGTCCATCTTGGCAGCGACCATGTCCAGAGCTTCAACTTGGTGAACTCCTCGGGTCTTTGGTTGAGTCCGGTCATCGGACCAACCTTGGTTCTCGACCATCTTCTCTATGAGGGCCTTCGCACGACTCTCCTCAAGAGAGAGCAACGAGCCTCCAGCAGCAGCATCCAGGTACTCACGGGCAGAATTTCTCAGCCCGTGATAGAAAGTTTGGATTATGAACCAACTCTGCATACCATGGTGAGGACAAGCAGAAATATAGTCCTGGAGGCGATCCCATGCCTCCGGGACTGTTTCATCTTTTAGCTGTTGGAAACTAGCTATTTTGTTCCGGAGGGCATTGGTTTTCCCAACCGGAAAGAATTTTAGCAAGAAAGCGCTAGTGCATTTATCCCAGGTATCTATTGCTTCGCGGTTAGCATAAAACCATTGTTTCGCGGATAATGAGAATGGAAATAAACGAAGGCGAATGGCATCAATACTTTCTTTGCGGATGGTGAAGGTGTTGCAAATCTCCAGGAAATGCTGGAGATGAGCATTGGCATCTTCATGTGGCTTGCCGCACTATTCATCATTTCCAAGGTGAGAGGCATATGA
>OAMR01000268.1:1016147-1029459 GCA_900205405.1 Echinochloa crus-galli | reverse complement strand
GGCGCCGGCGGCAGCGGGCGGGGGCGCGTGGGCGAGGCGAGGCGGTACCGACGGCGGCTTGTGTGTGTTTGTGCGGCGGCCCGGGGCGGGCGGCCACAGTTAAGTGCCGCATTAGGCACCTGTTTGCGAGTGCCATGGATCCGGCACTCGGCAAATAGATCTAACCGTCCCTCGGGCCTGTTTGTTGAGTGTTGGCACTCCTTACGATCCAATATCTGGATTGAGAATCTTGGTACTGGGGTAAGCAGTGTTTCAGTGGTTTTCCTTATGGCTTAGTAAAATATATAAATATTCTGCAAGCGCACAGAATCACTGCTGTAGCACTTCACCTGGGAGTATCCCGTGGTATCATAATTTATATTTCCACAGGGAAGCTTTGGCAAGAGTACTAGTAAACAGGTATTCAAGACTATCAGAGAAAGGTACACAACTAAACAAGACAGGGCATAACAGTATTGGATAGGAGTGGATATACCATGACACATAGCTCAAGGGAGACTTAGGTAAGAGAGAGAAGGTATAGATAGCTAGGAGGACAACGAGAAGAGATAGAGGATTCCTATGGACTTTATCTGTCTATGTCACTCGAGCTTAGAGATACAGCGGCTAAAGAGCCAGCATTGGAAGGTCTGGGTTAAATCTAATGTCTTAGCATTGGGACAATGGACACCAGTGACATGCAAAAAGGGATGAGAAGGGGTGCCACCAGCTCCACATTGGGGGATCCTATAGGCCGAGACAAACGAGGTGGATTACAAAGACTGTATAGGGCTGTCACTACCTAATGGCTAGCACACGTTCGTTGAATCGGGGGCAAACCAAGGCCAGTGACTGGTCTGGGTACCACACCCACACTAACCAACGACTACGTACTTCACTAGCAAAAGCAAGCAACCCGTTAATACCCCCGGTGACAGTTCACCGGCAAATATTGAGCTAAGTCGAAGAACCAACTAAGACAAAGACTTAAACAAAAACTAGAAGCAATAGAACTAGAACCGACTATAGTCTAAACACGATATAGATGCAACTAGACTAAAGTAGAAGCAAGCTATATATGACAAAGGCAAGATGATAAAGATAATTATATTGATAACTCAAGTCTTGCAAAAGGAAAAGGAAAAGATACAAGAGCCTATACCAGAGCTTCTGAAGACAACTCCGGAACCTCCGAGGCAAAGCTTGACTCGACTCTAACTCCCAACTAAACTATCCTAACTCTACTAGAGAGAAGTGGAAATGAGAGCTCCTTGGCTTGGTGTGTGTTGAAATGAGCCGTGGACACCTCCATTTATAGCACCAAAGGGCGGTTGAGTGGAGTAACCGCCACGAGACGTTGTGGCAAGTACCGGCTAGTTCGGCCGAACTGGATGGGTACGGCCGAACTCATCCAGTTCGGCCGAACATCGGATTCAACCGCCTTAACCTTCTACAGCCTTGATGCATCCCTGGAGGTGATTTTGGGTACTGGGGGCGGTTCGGCCGAAGCCCTACAGTTTGGCCGAACTGGGATTCTGGCCCAGGGCCGCCCCCGTGCACCGCCTCTGCTTCCTGGGCCTGCTGGCTAGCTTGTCCTGGTGTTCTTCGGTGAAATTGGCCCATGGAATGATGTGGCGGGAGTCCACGTGGCTTGCACGGTCATCGCATCGTCATCGCTGACGTGGACAACACCTCGTGTGCTTGCATGATGGTTAAGTGGGGTGGTTCGGTCGGAAACCGGAATGTTTCGACCGAACCGGAGTTTTACCCCCCTTAACGGGCTTTTTCCGACTCGGTCCCTGCAAATGAGACACCCACCAAAACTCATGGAACTTTATTAGAAGTAAAACCTAAATGCATGAAATGTTACATAAAACCTCGTTTATTCCCGAGAGTTGGTGGTCGGATTCATACCGTAACGACCGCCAACGAGCTCCCCCGAGCTTAGACCTTTGCTCGTCCTCGAGCAAAGATAGAAACTTAGGCTCGGTGGATCAGGAGTTGCTACAATTTCATTATTTTGCAGGTTATCTTTATACTCAACTAACACTTTAAGGTATTTGAATTTTTCAGCAAAGTGACTAATTACCTTCTTACCTGTGGGGCTTCTAGCAAACTCCTTGCCTTGGGCGGTTGAAAGGTAGAACAGTTTAACTCAGTTTTATTCCACTCCTACTCTTTTCAGGATCCCACCTCAGAGTTTTCAGAATTTTTTAAAATTAAAGCTTAGTTCCTCAAAGGCACACTCAATCACTCAAGTGGTATTTGTATCCTCACCAAAGGCTTTGCCTTCTTTCATCCTAACTCTACTAAAGCTTTTTGTGTGGCTCTTGCAGGACGAATGGATGAAAGCCTACTTGCATTCTAGAATTTTGCTAAGTCAAAGACTGGACCTAAGGAGGATCCAATCATACCTTTAGATCGAGAAGTGCAAGTGTATGGATGTGTGGAGTGGAAAGTGGAAATTGGTGGAAACTCCTTGGGAATGATTCTTCCTCTTTTTGAATTTATTTTTCGAGACCATGGGATATCTTCTTTTTCTTTCTATTTTTGCCATGCTTTCTTGAGCATGCTTTTCTTTTTCTCATATTTTTGCCTTGTCTTTTGACATGCTCATATTTTTCTCATATTTTTGCCATGCTACTTAGCATGCTTTTCCTCTTTTTCTTTTTGGTTGAAACTAGCCAGTGTAGGAATTGCAAGTGAGAGGTGGTGTGTATGTGAATCTTGATCTTTAATGCATGAAAGGTTCCTCACTAAGGTCACAACAATTTGACAAAGCTCACTAATATGACAAGCAGCATATGTACGAAGGTTTTTCAACTAACTTATCATATGGCTTTGGATAGGCATTTTGAACCAATGAGGAACTTCATTTGAATATTTTGAAAATAAAGCATCCGAGATTTTCACCTTACTAAGAGCAGAAATAAAACTCAACCAAATCTCACTATATCATTCCTCACAACAACTTAGAATTAGAATAAGCATACAAGGATTTTTTTTTCAGTTTTTATCATCACTCATGCCACTTAAATTCAAGTACCAATGAAGCAATTAATTAAGCACAAGATACTTGCAAAATAAATGACAGAGTAACTATTCATCATTTCCAAAATGAGAGGCATATGTTTCATTCATGCATAGTCTGGGAGTTGATTTTATTCAAGATTCAAAGCAAATATTTTTTTGGGTCTTTTCTTTTATTTAAACGGGAATTGAAATGAAGGGAAATGAAAGCAAACGAAATTACTGCTGAGCTGGAACGGGTCGGACATACCTTCGCGGGGGTTCTCCCCCCAAGCTTGCTTGACGACGTCATTGGTACGGTCGGGAGTTCGAGGAGTGAGGCAAAGTACTCCGGACCCTGGGGATATCCAGAGCCTCCTGCTCCAGATGTCCCAGCGCCAGTGTACTGCTCATAGGCCTCCTCGAAATCAGAAGTGTGGTGGTGCGGTTCTTGAGGTGAATCCATCTGTCCTTGTGCAGTGGCCAGACCAGCGTCTCTTCTGGCCTGCCCTCGGGTAACTGACCCTGTGCCTATAACACTGTGGCGGGCTGGCTCTCTCCTGGGGGGAGAGTCTTCCGAACCCGCCCTTAGACGGTCAATTTCCGAGCGGCATACAACCTAAGTTCCGGGCAAGGTAACGAAACTTCGGTTGTATGGCCACGATAAGTCATAACGAGGCTCCCATTCAACGCCTTGCGTATCATGTGGCCTTGCATAAAGTGCTCGGCATCCACGACAGGACGTTCTATCTCGATGTATGATAGCTGGGCATTGTCAAGAATGCCTAGCTAGGTAGCGAGGCGAGTAACTAAAGAAGTCATTGCCACGCTACCAACACGAGGAGGCATAGAAATCCAATTGGCAACCAAGTCTTGAACAGGTGAGACTGGAATCTTTTTAGTCATCGCATAAAGCAAACGCAACTCCACTGTGTTAACGGGACGCAAAGCCGACCGAGGGAACACCGTCAGAGCCAGCAACTGATGCATGAAACGCAAAGTGGGGTTATGAATGTCATTTGTACGGGGAGCCGTACATCTAGTGTTCCCAGAAATTTTGTGCCAAAAGTCATCTGTACTAAACTTTTTCAAAGATTTAGTGGGCTCTAAAGAACAGCGACGATTAAAACCCAAAGCCACACTAAAATCCCTCCAAGAGCAAGAATACTCTTGGTTAAAAAGTCGAAATTGGTTAAAAATTAAAAAGCAAATACCCTCCTTTTCAGAAACGAGTGTGCATAAAAATTCAAGAGAAAGGAGGTGCGAACCTAGTTCCGTGATCTGCCAGAAATTCTCCCACCCAATGGAGTGGAAAACCTCCGAAAACTCGTCGACCATCCCCATCTTTACGAGCAGGTCATGCTCATAAATTCGGGTATGTTCGAATTCATTCACGCGCAGCAAAGCAAATGCTTCTTGCTCGCGGGTCATCCTGAGGATGATGTCTTTCTCGCTCAGGAGCCTTCGAACTGAGCTAGAGGCATAGCCTCCGCCTATGTTCGATGCCCCTGGCTCATCCATCTCCATCAGAGCCGGTGCGTTGGATGGTGTCGGTGAACTACCGGCATCATCACCGCTTGAACGATGGCTCAACCGGCTGGACCTTCAGAATAGCCACGACATGTTTCCTGCAAAAGTTTAGTGCACACAACGATACCCGAAGGACTGAAATTATGAGGTTAGCACAATGAAGGCAAGTCAGTTGTTCGAGGGTTAATCATTCTTGCAGGGATTTGACGCCTCCACAAAAAGGTTAGTCATTCTTCTGAGTGTCGGAAACCTCCACAAACACGTTCAAGTTTCAGCCGCAAAATCGGAAGCAGATATTTTTGTGTTTTTCTTGATGCAAGTGAATCAAACTTGAGCAAGAACAAAGAGAGAAAGCTTGAGAGCAAGCTAGAGCAAGAACATGAGAGGGAGAGAGAGCTCCTGGGCAAATGTATGCAGCAAGTAGTGGTGCAAGAAGCAAGGAAGCACTTGGGGCAGCATTTATAGGCCGAGAGGAGGCAAGCCTGGTTCGGCCGAACTGGCCGAACCAGGGCATTGCTGCCAGCACTCCATGTGAGTGCTGGTGCTCCCCCTTTGCTTCATGTGCATGCAAATTTTAGTGGCCAGCATTGATGTATGGTCATTTGAGTGGAAGTTAGTGCAAAGATGCTCATTTTGACATGACCAAAGTGGACAAATTATTCGTGTCACTCCCATGCTGCCATGTTTGTGATAATTGGTGAGTGTGCAGTCATGTGGTGTGGGGTAAACATGTTTTGTGCTGGTTGGTGATGATTGTAAATAAATGGAGATGTTCTAGAAGGGGTAAAAGTAATAAAAATTACAAATTTTACCCACTTCAAACAAATTTCAGCATATGGTCCATTTATTTTTACCAAAATTTAAACCAAAGATGTTTTGCATGCACCAATTTTATTCTTGCTATTCCCTCATTTTATTTCATGCACAAGTGATTCAAAAATTTTGAAATAAAACATGCAAATTTAGTGAATTGAAATTTAAAATTGGAAAGGGAAACATGAGATATATACCGGTTTTTCTCGCGGCGAGAGCTCGAGTTTTGAGTCCACGAGCGGGACTCCTCCGTGTCTTCAATGATTTTTGTCATCGTCCGATCCCGGAGTGGATGGTTCGGACGATGAACTCTGCTTCTTCCGCCACACCTTCTTGATTTTCTTCGGTGTAGGTGTCGGTGGCGGTGGAATCGGATCTTCTGGTGCGTTCCATATAGCTTGATCCTGCTCTTGTTTCCGGAAGAGGCGGTCCATTTCATCCTCACTCTCAGATTCAGTGGGTTGATCCCACTACTCAGCACCGAGTATTTCCTGCTCTCCACTAAGGAGGGCTTCCAGGAAACACTCAGCGCTTCTTTGCTCCGGAGTGAATTCCCTTGTTCTTCTAAACTCCCGGGGTTGAAACATGAATGATATCGGCGTTCCGCTGATATGGAACAAGATTTCTCTCATATCCACATCAATTCTAGCCAGTGTGGTGTTTAAAAATGGCCGGCCCAACACAAGGGGAAATGAATGATCGTTTCCCGTGTCAAGGACTACGAAATCCGTAGGGACATAATATCCCCAAATTTGGACCGGGACATTTTCAATCACCCCCTCGGGGTAGCGGATCGACGAATCTGCAAGCTACACCTGGGCATTTGTAGAATAAAGGATAGGGTAGCGTAACTTTTTGAATAATACCTTAGACATGATGTTGACGCTAGCTCCAAGATCGCAGAGAGCGTTTTCAATGCATCGATTCCAAATCGAGCACTAAATAACAGGCTCTCCGGGATCTTCCTTCCTTTCCGAAGGGGTGTTGATGATGGCCTTCTTGACAGCTCTTAGCAGGTACAACCCTCTAGGTGTATCTATTTGGATCTACGAGGCCTTCCCTGCATGATTAGCACGGAACGAACCACGAGATGGCTTACCCCGTCTTATGGTTACTCCTTTAACCGATTCAATGGAAGGTTCGGGTTGCCCCGGAATCTTCCCGGATTTAGAAACAGCAGCAGCTAATTGAGCAACTTGTGTTTCTATAATTTTATTGAAGCTCAATTGACTTTTTATAGCATAAGAGAAAGATTCCAGTTTTGCATCTATGCTTTCTAGGATTTTGTCAGTTGCAACAAACTTTTTACTGATATTTTCATTGATTTTACCCTGTCCAAGCACAAGATCTTTAATAGATGGATGATTATTAAAAGTACTAGAATTGAAATTGTTACCTTGTGAAGATCTCTCAAAAGGGAGATTTGGGCGCAAATTCCAGCCTTGATTGCCGTAGTTGTTCGGACGATACCCATTATTGTTGGAGTTGTTGATGTAGTGGGCATCTTCTCGTGTTTCGGGGAAGTCATTCCCCGAATGGCCTGTGTTGCCACAGACCTCGCACGTCATGCGAGCGTCCATGACTTGCACCATTTCTTGAACAGGGGCCTCCATCTTCGTCAGAAGGAGGTCCATCTTCGCAGTGAGCATGTCCAAAGCTTCAATTTGGTGGACTCCTCGAGTATGTGGTTGGTCACGTTCAGTGCCCCAACCTTGATTTTCCACCATCTTCTCGATGAGGGCCTTAGCTCGGTTCTCCTCAAGAGAGAAAAATGCTCCTCCAGCAGCAACATCCAAATACTCACGGGTTGAGCTCTTTAGCTCGTGGTAAAAGGTTTGTATGATGAACCAATTCTGCATACCATGGTGAGGACAAGCAGAAATATAGTCATGGAGGCATTCCCATGCCTCCGGGACTGTTTCATATTTTGCTTGCTAGAAACTAGCAATTTTATTCCGGAGGGTGTTGGTTTTCCCAACCGGAAAGAATTTTAGCAAAAAGGCACTGGTGCACTTATCCCATGAATCTATAGCTTCACGACTAGCATAAAACCATTGCTTTGCCTTACCTAATAAGGAGAACGGGAATAAACGAAGGCGAATAGCATCGGTACTTACATCACGTGTGGTGAAGGTGTTGCAGATCTCCAGGAAGTGTTGGAGATGAGCATTAGCATCTTCGTGAGGCTTGCCGCAGAACAAACTAGCCTGCACCATGTTGATTGTTGGCGGTCGTTACAGCCCAAATCCGACCACCAATACTTGGGAATAAATGAGGTTATATGCAACATTCCATGTACTTAGGTTTTATTTCTAATAAAGTTCCACGAGTTTTGGTGAGTGTCACTTGTGCAAGTACAACTACGACAAATATGTGCTATTGGATCGGAAATGACCAAATCGGCCGAACGACTCCGTTCGGCCGGTTAACCCCCTTAGCCAAGCAGACCACCGGGAGTCATCCACGTCAACAATGACCAAGCGAACACATCACATGACACATGGACGACACCAACTCATCACGGAGCACCGCCACATCAATCTGGGCCCACACAGCATGAGGTACACCACCAGAGGCCGGCCCAGGGAGTCCACAGAGCAGAGGCGGTGCAGGGGGCGGGCGTGGGCCTCCGGCCCAGTTCGGGCGAACTGGGGGGTTCGGCCGAACCGCCCCCAGTTGCCAAACCGACCCTGGGGCTGCATCCTGGCCCTTGGTGGCCGAGGCGGTGCATCCCTCGGTTCGGCGAACTGGGCAGTTCGGCCGAACCGAGGAATTCGGCCGAACCGCCTCTCTGCCGCCTCTGGTTGCCTTGACCGCTACCCTACCTCAACCGACCTTTGGAGCTATAAATAGAGGGTCGCACTTCACTTGTAAACACACACCAAGCCAAGGAGCTCATTTCCACTTTCATTCTAGTAGAGTTAGGATAGTTTAGTTGGGAGTTAGAGTTGAGTCGAGCTTTGCCTCGGAGGTTCCGGAGTCGTCTTCAGAAGCTCTGGTATAGCTCTTGTATCTTTTACCTTTTCCTTTTGTAAGACTTTGAGTATCAATATAGTTATCTTTATCACTTTGCCTTTGTCATTTATATCTTGCTTCTACTTTATCCTAGTTGCAAATATATCTTGTTTAGACTATAGTCAGTTATAGTTCTAGTGCTTGTAGTCTTGTTTAAGTCTTTGTCTTGGCTGGTTCTTCGATCTTGCTTGATACTGGAGGTGAATTGTCACCAAGAGTATTGACAAGGTTGCTTGCTCTTGCTAGCAGAGTAAGTAGTCGTTGCCTAGTGTAGTGTTCCTAGACTAGTCGGGCCTTAGTTTATTCCCGTCGCAACGGAGGTGGTAGCCGGGAGGTGGTGACAGCCCTTTCGGTCTTCGTAGCCCATCACGTTAGTTCCGGTCCGTAGGATTCCCCAGTTGGGAAATAGTGGCACCCCTTCTCATCCCTTTCTGTGTGTCACCGGTTCCCTTGTCCCGAGCTAAGACATTAGAGTTATCCCAGATCTCCTAGTGCTGGCTCTGTAGCCGCTGTATCTCTAAGCTAGAGTGACATAGGTAGATAAAGTATCCAGGAGTCCTCTATCTCTTCTCGTTGTCCTCCCAGCTATCTATCTCTTCTCTCCCTTACCTGAGTATCCCTTGAGCTGTGTGTCCGGTATATCCACTCCTATCCAATACCGTTATCCCCTGTCTTGTCTAGTCGTGTACCCTTCTCTGATAGTCTCGAATATCTGTTCACTAGTAATCTTGCCAAAGCTTCCCTGCGGAAATATAAATTACGATACCTCGGATACTCCCAGGTGAAGTGCTACAGCGGTGATTCTGTGCGCTTGCAGAATATTTCTATATTTTACTAAGCCATAAGGAAAACCACTGAAACACTCCTTACCCCAGTACCAGGATTCTCAATTCTGATATTGGATCGTAAGAAGTGCCAACAAGCATTTCTGGCGCCGTTGCCGGGGAAGTCTTTGGCTAGATTACTTTTGAATTTTTATCTTGAGCTATCTTAGTTGAGTACCGCTACTCAAGCGGGTTTATCCTTGCTCTCGTTGGTCTTTGTGGAACAGAGCAGTGCATGACTGGTTTCCAACTACCGTCAAACTTCCAAGAAAATCCGGAGTCACTTGTGAGGAAAGTACGACCCCGTGTTGTACCTCCTCAGAAGCAACTCCTTCCGACGAACCCAGTCCTTCCCGTCGTTGACCAGGCTACATCGAGGATGGCAACCAAGACGATCCGTGAGTTCTCCGCTCCATCAAGCGAGAACGTACGTGTCGGACCAGCTCCGCCAGTCGGAGATGGTACTTCGAGCTGAAGCCAGCCCTCATCAACATGGTACAGGCTAGCCCATTCTGCGGCAAGCCACACGAAGATGCCAATGCTCATCTCCAGCATTTCCTGGAGATTTGCAACACCTTCACCATCCGCGGAGTAAGTATCGATGCCATTCGCCTTCGTTTATTCCCATTCTCATTATTAGGCAAGGCGAAACAATGGTTTTATGCTAACCGCGAAGCAATAGATACCTGGGATAAATGCACTAGCGCTTTCTTGCTAAAATTCTTTCCGGTTGGGAAAACCAACGCCCTCCGGAACAAAATAGCTAGTTTCCAGCAGCTAAAAGATGAAACAGTCCCGGAGGCATGGGATCGCCTCCAGGACTATATGAGGAGTTCACCAAGTTGAAGCTTTGGACATGCTCGCTGCCAAGATGGACCTCCTGATGAAGAAGCTGGAGGCCCCTGGTCAAGAAACGGTGCAAGCCATGGACGCTCGCATGACCTGCGAAATCTGTGGCAACACTGGCCATTCGGGAAATGACTGCCCCGAAACGCGAGAAGATGCCCACTACATCAACAACTCCAACAACAACGGGTATCGACCGAACAACTACGACAATCAAGGCTGGAATTCGCGCCCAAACCTCCCCTTCGAGAGGCCTCAAGGTAACAATTTCAATTCCAGCAACTTCAATAATCAGCCGTCTCTTAGAGATCTTGTGTTTGGCCAGATGAAAATAACTGAAAACATCAACAAAAAGCTTTAAAAAGCTTGCTGCTAATGATAAAACTCTGGAAAGCATAGACTCTAGGATGGAATCATTTTCTTCTGCTATGAAAAGTCAACTGAGCTTTAATAAAATGATAGAAACTCAAGTCGCTCAGTTAGCTGCTGCTGTTTCTGTCACTGAAGTGATGAAGATTCCGGGGCAATCCGAGCCTTCCATCGAGACAGTGAATTCCATCACTACCAGGCATGGTAAGATGTCTCGTAGTGTATTCCGCACTAACCACGCAGGGAAGGTCGCACGTATCCAAGTGCTGACACCAAGATGGACCAACCTGCCGAGAGCTGCAAAAGGGGCGATCATCAAGACCTCTCCGGACAGGAAGGAAGATCCCGGAGTACCCGTCATCCAATGCACGATCTGGAATCGTCGCATTGATGATGCACTCTGCAATCTAGGGGCAAGCGTCAACATCATGTCTAAGGTATTATTTAAGAAATTACACTACCCTACTTTGTCACCTACTACTGCCCAGGTACAGCTTGCGGACCCAACCATCCGCTACCCCGAGGGGGTGATCGAGAATGTACCGGTCCGGATCTGGGGACGATATGTCCCTGTGGACTTTGTTGTCCTCGACACGGGGAACGAGCATTCATTTCCCCTTGTGTTGGGCCGACCATTCTTGAACACCACCCGGGCTAGGATCGATATGGATGCGAGAGAAATCTCGTTCCGTATCGACGGAAGGTTGACTTACTTCAAGTTTCAACCCCGGGAAGAGAAGAAGGCAGAGCCACTCACACCAGAGCAGAGGAGCGCCGAGTGTTTCCTTAAGGCTCTCATTAATGGAGAGCTGGAAATACTCGGTGGTGAGCAGCTCAAATAGAACGAGCCACCAAAGCTGACGGGTGCAGAAGAAATGGATTTCCTCGTAAAGAAATACGAGGAAGAACAAGCCCTCTGGAATTCTCCAGAGACACCGATCCCACCGCCACCGACACCGAAGAAGAAGAACAAGAAAATGTGGCGGAAGAAGGTTGCATCGTCCGAGTCATCCACTCCGGGACCGGACGATGACAAGAACAACTGAAGACAGGAGAAGTCCCGCTCGCGGACTTAAAAGCTGAGCTCTCGCCGCGAGGAAAACCGGTATGTATCCCATATTTCCCTTCCAATTTTTAAATTTCCAATTGCATTTGCATGTTTCCCTTTTCAAAATAAATGAACCACTTGAGTAATTAATTTGAGAGAGAGTAGAAAATTTTGCAAGCTTGGTTAGAAATAATTGGACACATGCTGAAATTTTACCTAGGGTGGATGTAATTGGTAACGTTTATCATTTTCATCCCCTCTAGAACATCTCCAATTATTCACCATCACCACCAACCAGCACCAAACATGTCTACCCCACTAAAAATGGCTGCACACTCACCAATTATCACAAACATGGCAGCATGGGGGTGACTCCACTAAAACCAACTTTGGTCATGTCAAGTTTGCATCTTACCTACCACTAAAAACCACTCACATGACCTTGGGAATTGTTGGCCACACAAAATTTCGTGGAATCAAAGCAAGGGGAGGTGCTCCACTCAGGGAGGAGTGGACTGGCCACCAGGGCCTAGTTCGCCCGAACCACCCAGTTCGGCCGAACCAGGGACCTGCCTCCCCTCGGCCTATAAATGCTGGTGCAAGCTTGTGAGCTCTCACACACTCATACACTCTGAAAAAATTCTGCTAGGAGCTCTCCCTCTCTCATTTCTTGCTCTAGCTTGTGCTCAAGTCCTTCCCAAAGTTCTTGCTCAAGTTTTGGTTCACTTGCATCACTAGAAAATCCCAAAAATATTTTGCTCTCATTGTGATCCTTGTGCTGAATTTCTGGACGATTTTGTGGTGGTCACCGACACCCACAAGAACGACTAACCTTTTGTGGTGGTTTTCATCCCCACAAGAACGACTAACTATCTCGAACGACTGACTTGATTTTCTTGTGCTAACCATATATATATCAGTCCTTCGGGTAGTTGTTGTTGCACTAACCTTTTGCAGGAATCATGTCGAAGTTCTTCACTTCGCTCCGTCGTTCCGCCCGGCTAGGCCGACGATCGGACGATGCTGGGAGTCCCCAGCTCCGTCCCGAGGCTCGAGCCGGATGGACACGGACGAGCACGGAGCAGCCGGCTCGGGATGGGGCCATGCCACGCCCCCAGCCAGGCACTCCTGAGCGAGAGTGACATCAATCTTAGAACGAAAGGGAGCAGAAACCTTCAACGAGCTTCGGCTGAAGGAGTTCGAGCACACCCGTGTGTTTGAGCAAGATTTGCTCAGGACACGGGGATGGACGTAGAGTTCACAAATTTTCCAGCCATTGGCTGGGAGAATTTCTGGCACATCAACGAAGAAGGTTCGTACCTGCTCACCTTGAATTCCTCTCGACTTTGGTTTCTGAAACTGGGGGGATTCGTTTTCGGTTCTTCAACCAAGAGTTCTTCTGCTCTTGAGGGATTTTAGTTCGGGTCTCGGATTTTCAAGCCGTTGTTCATTAGACCCCGAACAAAGCGCTTAAAAGATTTGACCGGGTGGCATTTTGGAAAAAGATTTCGGGGGATACCAACTGTCATGCGCCACGCACGAACAGCATACATAACCCCACTTTGCGTTTCATGCACGTTGGGTGTCTATGACGGTATTCCCGGGCAGATTGCGCCTGTCAACACCATCGAGTTGCGGGTTCTTTTGCCATGTCAAGCAGATTCCCTATTCACCTGTGAAAGACATGTTGGTCACTGGCTGTCTCATATTTCGTCGGGTACATGGCGATGACTTCTCTAGTCACTCGCCTCGCTAACCACTGGGCGTCCAAGGCGCCCGGCTCACGTACATCGAGACAGCGCGTTCCGTCGTGGATGCCGAGCACTTCGTGCAAGCCCACATGATACGGCGACGCCTGACGCAACGCTGCAGATTTACC
>OAMR01000268.1:996165-1016125 GCA_900205405.1 Echinochloa crus-galli | reverse complement strand
AAATTCTGCTAGGAAGCTCTCTCTCTCTCTCTCTCATTTTCTTTCTCTAGTTCTTGACAAGTTCTTCCCATGTTCTTGCTCAAGTTTTGGTTCCCTTGCATCACTAGAAAATCCTAAAAATATTTTGCTCTTGTTGTGATCTTTGTGCTGAAATTTTGGACGATTTTGTGGTGGTCACCGACACCCACAAGAACGACTAACCTTTTGTGGTGGTTTTCATCCCCGCAAGAACGACTAACTATCTCGAACGACTGACTTGATTTTCTTGTGCTAACCATATATATTCAGTCCTTCGGGTAGTTGTTGTGTACTAACCTTTTGCAGGAATCATGTTGAAGTTCTTCACATCACTCCGTCGTTTCGCCCGGCTAGGCCGACGATCGGACGATGCTGGGAGCTCCCCAGCTCCGTCCCGAGGCTCAAGCCGGATGGACACGGACGAGCACGGAGCAGCCGCCTCGGGATGGGGCCATGCCACGCCCCCAGCCAGGCAGATCCTGAGCGAGAGTGACATCAACCTTAGAACAGAAAGGGAGCGAAACACCTTCAACGAGCTTCGGCTGAAGGAGTTCGAGCACACCCGTGTGTTTGAGCAAGATTTGCTCTGGACACGCGGATGGACGTAGAGTTTACATAAATCTTCCAGGCCATTGGCTGGGAGAATTTCTGGCACATCAACGAAGAAGGTTCGTACCTGGTCACCCTTGAATTCCTCTCGACTTTGGTTTCTGAAACTGGGGGGATTCGTTTTCGGTTCTTCAACCAAGAGTTCTTCTGCTCTTGGAGGGATTTTAGTTCGGGTCTCGGATTTTCAAGCCGTTGTTCATTAAACCCGAACAAAGCGCTTAAAAGATTTGACCGGGTGGCATTTTGGAAAAAGATTTCGGGGGATACCAACTGTCATGCGCCACGCACGAACAGCATACATAACCCCACTTTGCGTTTCATGCATCGTTGGGTGTCTATGACGGTATTCCCCCGGGCAGATTTGCGCCCTGTCAACACCATCGAGTTGCGGGTTCTTTTTGCCATGGTCAAGCAGATTCCCTATTCACCTGTGAAAGACATGGTTGGTCACTGACTGTCTCATATTTCTAAGAGAAGAAGACAGAGCCACTCACACCGGAGCAGAGACCTCGCCAACCACCTGGGCGTCCTTCAAGGCGCCCGGCTCACGTACATCGAGACAGCGCGTTCCGTCGTGGATGCCGAGCACTTCGTGCAAGCCCACATGATACGGCGGACGCCTGACGCAACGCTGGCAATGATTTACCGTGGCTATACAACTGAAGTGCCTTTGCCTTGTGCAGCACTAAGGTTGTATACCACGCCGAAACTAACTCTTCAGTTGAGGACCGAGTCGGACGATTCTCCACCTTGGAGAGAGCCCGCTCGGCACAGCGTTGCAGGTGACGGACCCGTCACGAGGGGACGAGCCAGGCGTGATGCTGGGCTCGCCACCTCACAGGAGCCGGAAGATGCACCACAAATGCCGCACCGACACACTTCCGCTTTTGAGGCCACCTACGACATGTACACCGGCGCTGGGACGTCCGGAGCAGGAGGCTCCGAGCAGCATCAACTTTGTTTCAACTAGTTGCTAGATTGTGCTTGGGTTATTTGGCATGAGTAAAAATGATCCTGAAAACCTTGTGGGAGCACATGCTTTATTCTTAGTCTAAGTTGTTGTGGGGATTGATATAGTGAGAGTTTGGTTAAATTCTATTATGCTTTTAGTACGGGGAAAATCTCAGAAATTTATGGTTTCAAAATAAAACAAGTTCCTCATTGGTCAAAATACCTACCAGAGCCATATGATAAGCTTAGTTGAAAATTTCTACTCATATGCTGCTTGTCATCTTAGTGAGCTTTGTCAAATTGTTATGACCTTTGAGTGAAGCTTTCATATTCTTAAAGATCGAGACCCACGTACACACACCACCTCTCACTTGCAATTCCTACACTGGGAGTTAGCAAACATTTTCCATCATCCATCCACAAAAATAAATGCTCCATGTTCTATGAGTTCCCTCTCCAAACATTCTTGATAGGGACATGGGCTATGCAAAAAGAAAAGCATGCCAAAGAAGCATGGCAAAAATAAGAGAAAAAGAAAAACATGCCAAAGAGCATGGAAAAAAGAAAGAGAAAAAAAAAGAGCATGCCAAGTGGCATGGCAAAAATATAAGAATAAAAGATAGCCCATGTTCTCGAAAATAAATCAAGGAGAGGGAAATTCATCCAAGGAGTTCCACCATATTCCATTCCACCATTCCACCATATTCCACTCCATTCATATCCACACACTTGCACGTCTCGATCTTAAGATGTGATTTGTCTCCTCAGAGATCCGGTCTTTGACTTAGCAAAATATAAGATGCATGCATGCCTTCATCCTTTGTCCCTGAGCCACACAAAAAGCCATATTAGATGTTAGGATGAAAAGAAGGCACAAGCCTTTGGTGAGGATTCAAATACACTTGAGTGATTGAGTGTGCCAATGAGGAACAATTTGTAGTTTTCAAAACTTATGAAAAACTCCGAGATGGGATCCTGAAAAGAGTAGAGTGGAATAAAACTAAGTTTAAACTGTCCATCCTTTCAACCGCCCAAGACAAGGAGATTGCTATAAGCCCCATAGGTAAAAAGGTGATTTGAAACTTTGCCTATGATTCAAGTATTTTTGAAAACTAGTAGTTTATAAAGAAATGACATTGTAGCAACTCCTGATCCACCGAGCCTAAGTTTATATCTTTGCTCGAGGACGAGCAAAGAGCTAAGCTTGGGGGAGCTTGTTGGCGGTCGTTACAGCCCAAATCCGACCACCAATACTCGGGAATAAACGAGGTTATATGCAACATTCCATGTACTTAGGTTTTATTTCTAATAAAGTTCCACGAGTTTTGGTGAGTGTCACTTGTGCAGGTACAACTACGACAAATACGCGCTATTGGGGCCGAAAATGACCGAATCGGCCGAACGACTCCGTTCGGCCGGTTACCCCCCTTAGACAAGCAGACCACCGGGAGTCGTCCACGTCAACAATGACCAAGCGAACACATCACACGACACGTGGGCGACCACCAACTCATCCTGGACCATGCCACGTCATTCTGGGCCAGATCAAACCCAGTTGTAACCCAATTAATAAGTATAAGTGGGACCCCATACCCCCTCTTGTAACACACACCAAGCCAAGGAGCTCATTTCCACTTTCATTCTAGTAGAGTTAGGATAGTTTAGTTGGGAGTTAGAGTTGAGTCGAGCTTTGCCTCGGAGGTTCCGGAGTCGTCTTCAGAAGCTCTGGTAATAGCTCTTGTATCTTTTACTTTTCCTTTTGTAAGACTTTGAGTTATCAATATAGTTATCTTTATCACTTTGCCTTTGTCATTTATATCTTGCTTCTACTTTATCCTAGTTGCAGCATATATCTTGTTTAGACTATAGTCAGTTATAGTTCTAGTGCTTGTAGTCTTGTTTAAGTCTTTGTCTTGGCTGGTTCTTCGATCTTGCTTGATACTGGAGGTGAATTGTCACCAAGAGTATTGACAAGGTTTCTTGCTCTTGCTAGCAGAGTAAGTAGTCGTTGCCTAGTGTAGGAGTGGTTCCTAGACTAGTCGGTGGCCTTAGTTTATTCCCGTCGCAACGGAGGTGGTAGCCGGGAGGTGGTGACAGCACTTTCGATCTTCGTAGCCCATCACGTTAGTTCCTGTCCGTAGGATTCCCCAGTTGGGAAATAGTGGCACCCCTTCTCATCCCTTTCTGTGTGTTCACCGGTTCCCTTGTCCCGATGCTAAGACATTAGATTTATCCCAGATCTCCTAGTGTTGGCTCTATAGCCGCTGTATCTCTAAGCTAGAGTGACATAGGTAGATAAAGTATCCAGGAGTCCTCAATGGAGCCGAGAATTCGCGTATCGTCTTGCTTGCCATCCTTGATGCTGAAGCCGTGTCGACGTCGGGAAAGACTGGGCTCGTCAAGCTGAGTTGCCTCTAAGGAGGTACAACACGGGGTCGTACTTTTCTCAAAAGTGACTCATGATTCTCTTGATAGTTTGACGGTAGTTGGAAACCAGTCATGCACTGCTCTGCTTCACAAAGACCAACGAACAGAGCAAAGGTAAACCCGCTTTAGTAGCGGTGCACTCAACTAAGATAACTTGAGATAAATGTTTAAAAGTATTCTAGCCAATTGCTTCCTCGGCAGCGGCGCCAGAAATGCTAGTTGGCACTTCTTACGATCCAATATTAGGATTGAGAATCTCGGTACTAGGGTAAGGAGTGTTTCAGTGGTTTTCCTTATGGCTTAGTAAAATATATAAATATTCTGCAAGCGCACAGAATTACCGTTGTAGCACTTCACCATGGAGTATTCTGAGGTATCGTAATTTATATTTCCGCAGGGAAGCTTTGCCAAGAATACTAACAAATAGATATTCAAGACTATCAGAGAGGGGTACACGACTAGACAAGACGGGGGATAACAGTATTGGATAGGAGTGGATATACCGTGACACACAGCTCAAGGGAGACTCAGGTAAGAGAGAGAAGGTATAGATAGTTGGGAGGACAACAAGAAGAGATAGAGGATTCCTGGATACTTTATCTGTCTATGTCACTCGGGCTTAGAGATACAGTGGCTAAAGAGCCAGCACTGGAAGGTCTGGGTTAATTCTAATGTCTTAGCATCGGGACAATGAACACCAGTGACACACATAATGGGATGAGAAGGGGTGCCACCAGCTCCACACTGGGGGATCCTACAGGCCGAGACTAACGAGGTGGATTACAAAGACCGTATAGGGCTATCACCACCTAATGGCTACCACACGTTCATTGAATCAGGGGCAAACCAAGGCCACTGACTAGTCTGGGTACCACACCCACACTAACCAACGACTACTTACTTCACTAGCAAAAGCAAGCAACCCGTCAAGACCCCCGGTGACTGTTCACCAGCAAATATTGAGCTAAGTCGAAGAACCAACTAAGACAAATACTTAAACAAGAACTAGAAGCACTAGAACTAGAACCGACTATAGTCTAAACATGATATAGATGCAACTGGACTAAAGTAGAAGCAAGCTATAAATGACAAAGGCAACATGATAAAGATAATTATATTGATAACTCAAGTCTTGCAAAAGGAAAAGGAAAAGATACAAGAGCTTATACCAGAGTGGTCAGAAATTCCTACCAAAGCCATATGTTTAGTTTAGTTGAAACCTTCTACTCATATGCTGCTTGCTGTCTTAGTGAGTTTTGTCAAATTGTTGTGACCTCTGGGTGAAACTTTCATGCTTAATGAGCCGTGGACACCTCCATTTATAGCACCAAAGGGTGGTTGAGTGGAGTAACCGCCACGGGACGTTGTGGAGGTTACCGGCCAGTTTGGCCGAACTGGATGGGTTCGACCGAACTCATCCAGTTCGGCCGAACATCGGATTCAACCGCCTTAACCTTCTACGGCCTTGATGCATCCCTGGAGGCGGTTTTGGATGCTGGGAGCGGTTCGGGTGAAGCCCTATTGTTCGGCCAAACTGGGCTTCTGGCCCAGGGCCGCCCCCGTGCACCGCCTCTTCTTCCTGGGCCTCCTGGCTAGCTTGTCCTGGTGTTCTTCGGTGAATTTGGCCCATGGAATGATGTGGTGGGAGTCCACGTGGCTTGCACGGTCATTGCATCATCATCGCTGATGTGGACGACACCTCGTGTGCTTGCATGATGGTTAAGGGGGTTGGTTCGGTTGGAAACCAAAAGGTTTCGGCCGAACCGGAGTTTTACCCCCCTTAACGAGCTTTTTTCGACTCGGTCCCTGCAAATGAGACACTCACCAAAACTCGTGGAACTTTATTAGAAGTAAAACCTAAATGCATGAAATGTTACATAAAACCTCTTTTATTCCCTAGAGTTGGTGGTCGGATTCATACCGTAACGACCGCCAACACCGAGTGGCTTAGATCCGGCACTCGGCAAACAGGAGCGAATGAGGTGGCCAGACCCGCCCTTTGCCGAGTGTTTTCATTGAGACACTCGGCAAATGACTTGTCTGCCGAGTGTAGCACTCGGCAAAAAATTTCGAGACCCATAATTTTATTTAAATTTTTTTAAATTTGTTCAAATACAAATCAAAGTATCTTATGAAATACATTCATCAATGCACATTTTATGTGTCTATGAATTGTTTTCATTATTTCATGCATATATAGCTCATTGTTCCTTCGGATCTTTCATTACTTCATGCAGAGATAGTCGCAAAAAATAATTAAAAATTATCAAATGGGTCCAAAAAATTATGATAACTTCACATGAAGTAATCTATGTTGTCTACTGCCTATGAAAAAAGTTATGACCTCAAACTCCAATTCAACTTTCACTTCGACTCGAAAGCCAGCCATATCCTTTTCAACTCTACGAAACTTCTTCGGAGATGCTCCGATTTGTAAGGGCCGTACATGAAAAACTTTTCGTAAACGTCTCAACTTTTTACCACAGCCTCCACATAAGATATTATGAGGTGTTGCCAAATCTTATGGAGAGAAGAAAAAGTTTGGAGCCCAAAATCTTTTTGCTAAAAGAAACAGTCTAGGCTTTGCCGAGTGTTTCCAGGAAAACACTCGACAAAGTGGTGCTTTGCCGAGTGTGTCCAAGGAAACACTCAGCAAAGCCTTTGTTTGCCGAGTGCTAGGGCCAAGCACTCAGCAAAGTGACCAGCCAAAATCTCTCAAATTCAAAATTTTCAAATATTTTGAGCACTCGGCAAAGTTTTTTCAAAGTTTGTTCAAATTTTCAAAGTTTTTGCCGAGCGCCACAGTCATACACTCGGCAAAGAGGCATGTACCAAACGGCCGCCAACGGCCGTTGCCAGCCGTGGCACGTGTTGGGCACGTGCCACCTCTTTGCCGAGTGTCAGATGTTAGACACTCAGCAAAGAGCTAACGTCCCAAACGGCCGTGGCACGTGTTGGGCACGTGCAAGCTGTTTGCCGAGTGTCGGCTTGAGCACATTCGGCAAAGCTTTCTATGTGCCGAGTGTGTACCTTTTGCCGAGTGTATTTTGTAGAGGCTAATATAAGCCTTTGCCGAGTGCCTTCTCTTTGCCGAGTGTATTTCTCTAGGCACTCGGCAAAGGCTACATTTGCCGAGTGCCCGATGAAATACACTCGGCAAAGATGCAGGCACTCGGCATATACGGGGTTTCCAGTAGTGGTACTACAGCTGCATGCTAGCTATCACGGTTCGCTACCTCCCCTACTCTGCTCACCGCTGCTGTTTTCCATGTCACATGATTTTAAGTCCATGCTTTGCTTTACTTCGGCCACTGTGCGCAAAGTATTTATACTTGCTCCACCTCAAATTATAGACCATTTTGATTTTTTCTATACATAGTTTTTGATATAAACATAGATATATTATGTTTAGATACATAGTGAAAGCTATTTATTATAAAAGTTAAAACGACCTATACGGAGGGAGTCGCAGTGCATGCTCAATAAATAATTTCAGTTTGGCATCTCTTCTTTTTATTACACATGTAGCTTGCTTTCAATGTCCATGTTCAAATAAATACAAATAAAATTTCAATAATCATGCGTTAGTTTTGAGTTGTTTTATGTTTTCTCATTTCTTTATCTAATTTGTTGGGTCATTTAGAATGTAATAAAACTATTGCCTCAATGGCGCATGTTATTTTCCATTTAAAATTTATTGATGTGATCCGGTATAGGTAGTTTTCTTGGTTTTTACTTTTCGCCCCAGTATTGGTGACCTAGATCCACCACTAAGGTCAAATTTTAGGATGATAATTACGGTTCTTCTAGTTTAGCTATTCTCTATTGGAACATCTATGAGATATATCAATAAAAGAACAAGCATCCACTTGTGTTTATTAATGTCCGCCTCTTATTTATACTTCAGTAGACCAAAAATGGCGCGTTGAATTGAAGGCCACAAAAAAAAGCTCTATAAATTTAAAATAAAATATACAATTAGTATTTGACCATATGAAAGAAATGATTGCCCAAGGGGGGAGGTGAATTGGAACTTCTTCAAATTTCTAGGGCAATAAAGAAAAACCTTAGCCTAGTTATTTTGTCATGGGAAGAAGCTAATAGGATCGTCAAGAAGCACAGTGGCATGAAAGGATCCTAGTGATCGAATAAGCAAACAAGCATGCATAGCAAGCTTGATCAAACTTGCAAGAAAGAAAATATATGAAGAAAATCACAAGTAGGAAATGTGGAATGTAAAGAGAGGGACACGAAGATACCAATAATTTTTCCTATGGTATTTAGGAGTTGATACTCCCCCTAGTCCCCAAGAGATAGGTCTCATTCATTCACTAAGAACCCAAATGATCCACTAAGGATGCTCATTCTCCATCTCCTGAATTTCGAGCTCGAACCATATACAATCAACAAGATCCTGGGGGCCAAAGCTCACTAAGAGTGGCCCTAGTTACCATGACCATCTGGGAGTCATCAACCTCAAAGAGTAACAAGCCCTTGAGCACTATCTTGACCAGCACTAAGCACACTGCAAGCAATATGGACATTATAGCTTGAGATGGATATGAACTTATCAACTTGATCCTCTTGTGAATATATGGAATTCAGTGCTCAATTTGCTCTTCTTTATCTCTTGTACACTCTATATGTTTCTCCATTATTTAGTGGTGGAAGAGTCCATGTGAGGGCTTATAATATATAGGGCGTGTTTCTTTGGGGTGGAAAGATTTTTCACCCGATTGACTAATAATTAATGGCATTAAATAAAGTCAGTTTACAAAACTATCTTTATAACCCAGGGTTAATTCACGAGAAAAATCTAATAATGCCTTTGACCGCATGATTAGAGGATGGTTACTGTAGCATTACTGTAGTAAATCATGGACTAATTAGGCTCGTTAGATTTGTCGCACAAAATTACACTCATCCCTAAGAGGTTTTACAAATAGACTTCATTTAATACTTCATGCATGCAAGATTGCATTTGGAAATTTTTTTTCCATAAAGGAAAGAAACACGGCCATAGGCCAAAACTCGAGAGGTAGGGCGAGGTAGCCCTTGTAACAACTCACAGATTAATCAAATACCACCAGATAATGCAATGTTGAATTTTCTCCCTCGGATGATCACTCAGAGATGGAATATGACCATTGTTGACGTAGTGCTCATGGAAAGACTCAATAGTTGGAGATTGTCCTTCGGATAATCCGAGGACAGCTATCGTAACCTCCAGAAGGTTTCTAACCGTTTGATTTTCATACAACAATTATGCCAATTCGTCAAGTATATCCATCGGATAATAAAATATTGTTTTATATTTTTGTCAGTAGCATTTTTCAGTCTTCACTATATTCCGGTGCTTCCATTGGATAATCCATTGCTGATAACTCTTTCACCAGATAATGAAGACATAAATCCGCTCAATGCAAACTTTCTATCATCTGATTATCTGGTGCCCCTTTTCGTGTCAGAACTTATCTAATTAAGTCTTCTCTATGTTCCTTTGATTTATTCTAGCTTTTTATTGACTCCACTTGACTTGATTGAGCCGCTTGAAGTGAATATTATTCTTAGTATGCATCATTGCTCTCATTTTGTGGATGGTCAAGATACTAACTTATGAGCCCCTCTTGATAGTATAGTCAAAAGCTATAAACTAGCGAAACCTATTCTAAATCAAATGTCCTTCATCTTCTTATGACAATTTGGACTAAAAAGGTCATTAATCTTGATGCCCTAGCATTTTGATTGTCTTTTTTGGAGTATTTAGGGAACTCAATTCATTTCAAATCAATTACTTTCATTTGTGATGTGTATATGTAATAATTCCTACAAAACAAATCATTAGTCACACCCACACATGTGTTCTATATCACCAAAATACCAAAACTGGAATGTCAACAGGGATGGATGCTTTCACCATATGCTTGAAGCACAAGGGACATTTTCCTACTATATAACTTAGAAACCTAACATCATCTCCTATAAAGACACCGGTGCCTCTCAACTCTTACAAAGGGTGATGAAGGATAATCGAGTAGCCATAATACTGAGGTATAGATGGCATACTCATCATGCTACACAGCTCAAATTTAGGAAGGTAATCGTTCTGGTTCTTCTACTTTAGCTATTCAGTATTAGAATATCTATGAGCTAATAATTGATGAATAAACATTGATATTAGCATATTTTTGGGATATGATTGACTTAAGTGTACCTTTAGAAGATGTGCACACTTCCTAGACTGTTGAGGATATGTGTTGAGATAGTTTAGCTTGAAAATATGTTATAGTGTTTACTAGGGAGGAGAATGCATTAATCTATTAGTAACCTCCAATGGTGTGTAGTGCAATCAGTCCCTTTATAAGATCATCAATCACTACGGGAAACCCCGTATATGCCGAGTGTATTTCATCGGGCACTCGGCAAACAAAGCCTTTGCCGAGTGTCTACAAAAATACACTCGGCAAAGAAAAGGCACTCGACTAATATAAACCTTTGCCGAGTGCCTCCACCAAATACACTCGGCAAAAGTACACACTCGGCACATCGAAGGCTTTGTCGAGTGTGCTTAGGCTGACGTGCCATGGCCGCTGTCACACCCGGATTTTCACAAAAACCCGAATGCGGCCATATGTGTGCCCAGGAAGTCATAGTACACACATAGCGAACAAATATGATAAACAGAGAAATGTCTAGCCCAATCTGTTTACCCATCCGGGATTTTGTTGAATAAAATGACAAGTGTTAGTAAACAATTACTTAGCAAGTATAGCACGGGTATGAAGGCTCAAAATAGGCTAGACACGGCTTAACTGCATTAGCATTTTTAGTTGGTTTATTTTAACATTAACCAAAGTACTACAAGTGAATAAAACCCGGTTGTAACCCAATTAATAAAGTATAAGTGACATTAAACATAAATAAACATCATCTTCTAATAAAAAAGGATCCAGGCCACTCGTGACCCTGAGAAAGGCTATCATGATAGATTTTACACTCTGCAGAGGTTTCGCCCTTTACCCACCAGTCGCGTAAAGCTCATACGAACTTTAAACCCAACCACGCGGAGGTGGATCAGACCTCACAAATCTCACTACTGAGGTGTGACCGCATAGGGACGCTATGAGGTTTTTCACAAGACACCCTAACAATACAGTAGCCGCTGGGGTACTACAAGGCGGTGAGACCATAGGCACCGAGATCGACGTACCCCTACGGAGTCACACCATAGGGGGTCAATGGCGTTCAGAGCGCGGGCATCACACCGATCCATGCGCAACGTGTGGAGTTCCCCGTCGCAGGGACTCCCAGCACGGGACTGGGTCTAACGTGACCTAGCCGACAAATCACCCGTCCCCGGTGGAATCCGGAAACACCCTGCACCTTGCCTCCCACAACGCTGTCGCCCCGTCGGTAACCACTGGCAAGCTAGAGACGTACAAGTTACTTGACCAAGACCAGAGCCATAATAGTTCTAGTGGTGGCGACAGGCTCCTGGGTTGCCGCTTTAAGCACCGGACCTTACGGAGAGACAATAGAGCATAGCACACAGCACATGCTCTAGCTCCCTAAACCAAGTTGCTTAAAAGCAAGTTTTATCATTAACGTTAAAGTGAACCATTAAGTCAAAATTAACAGTTAAATAATGGTGACAGTAGCTGCGCATAGCAAAGATTCTACCCATATGCCATAATCCCAAGGTAGCAAGGACATGAGTAAACAAACTAGGTACAACCTTAATAGGACATCAATTTAGGCACATGCATATGAAAGTAAATGTATGTAAAAAGGGTGTTTAGGTAGCAAGGATTGTCCGTTCTATAACTTGCCTTCCTCAAAGGGCGCCTGCTCCTGCTGTGAGTCTTGCTCCGGAAAGTCCTCCACGTACTCGAACTCCAGAGCGTACGGCTTACCGACTGGACACGAATCACCATACAAGCGAGCACGCAAACCAATACATGCAAACAAATAATATTCTATTAGAACAGTACACCAAACAGTAGAAACAGTACAAATAAAGGTTTTAGAATTAATCTACGCTTCACTACGAACACATGAGCGCAAAAATCACTCTAATCGCAGCTAAAACGAACAAGATATGAGTTTTCTAAGTTCTAGGGACCTGCTGGCAAGTTTTAAAAGTTTCCAGGCGCTTAATTGTGAAAAATCAAGGACCTAAACATAATTATATGATAAAACAGGAGGGCCTACATGCAAAAAGATGAGGGCTAGACCGCGGGTTCTATTTTTTTAAAAGAGCGGGGGGTTTTCCATTAAAAATAGGACCTAGATGTAATTATTTTTCAACAGTGGGTGGACCGTGGGCTAATTTTAGATCTTAGAGGGGCTCTTTCGCAAAAACGGGGCGACTGGCTCAGTTGACCGGTATTGACTCGGGGAAAGATGCTCGGGGACCGTTGGACGATCCAGATCGGCCGGGCGATGGAGCTGCCGGCGGCGAGAGGGGCGCGCGGCGGCGCTGCTCGGCAAAGGCGGCGAGCTCGTCAGAGCAGAGGCGATCTCGAGCTGGGGTGCACCAAATGCTACAGGGATTGGCCCTACAGTGTAACACCCTAAATTAGGCCTATTTAAAATTTTAGTAATTAATATGCTTTTTATTAAAGTTCCCATACTCAACGTAGGGTAAATAAATAATTTTTGGCAAAATAAAATCAAATATAAGGTTAGAAACATTTTTGTTGCATCCATGCTGCTGCATTGTGTTTTGGTTGCTTGTGAATTAGATTGGAATTTAAATCCTCTTTAAATTCGAATTTGATTTGCATTGTTTGGAGCTCTAGAAAAGTTGTTTCGGCTCTGGTCCGCTTTTGCCCCCTCAACTCCTTCCCTCAGCTGAGGCTGCCCCTTCTTCTTTTCCTCTCCCGCCACGGCCCTGTCTTCCCTCGGCCGTTTCTGGCCCAGCTCGGCCTACCCCGTCTCCCTCTCTCCTCTCCGCTCGCAGCCCAGCTTGCGGCCCGCTTCGCACTGCCCTCCTGCCGGCCCAGCGGCCTCGCCAGCCCAGCCCACGACCAAAGCCGGCCCAGCACCGAGCCCCCTTCCTCCTCCGACTGCCAGGCGGAACCCGCCCGTCGGGTCCGTCCCCGACCTCGCGCCAAGTCCGGCTCGGCCCCGAGCCAGAGTCCGACCGAGGCCGAGCGCGCACGCCAAGGACCCCCGAGCCGCCCCCTGAGCCGCCCTATATAATGCGCCGCCACGCCGCCTCCTAGCCCCATCAATCCGCGCCGCCAACCCTAGCCCTAGCCGCCGCTCGCAGCGCCGCCATCACCGCCGCCGCCCGAGCTCGCGCGCCGCCGTCGATCTCGCGTTTTGTCGCCGCTCCGCGCCTCTCGTCTGCACCACGACCTTCACGACGAGGTAACGGTCCCCCTGAACCCCTTCCCGTTCGTTTCCGGGCCCTGCATCGCGCTGCAGTCGTCGCGCCGCCTTCGCCGGAGTCCGCCGCCGCTGCTCGTCGTCGCGCGCCGCTGCCGCCGCGTCCCCGCCGTCGTGAGCACCTCCGCTCGACTCGCCGCGTCGCGCCGCACCCGTAGCGCCGACTAAAACTTTGTCAGCAAGCCCCCGAACCGTAGAAACGCCATAACTTCTCTGTTTTAGCTCCGATTTGAGTGATTTTCGCGCTCACGTGTTCGTAGCGAAGCGTAGATTGGTTTCTAAGCCTTCTTTTGTTCTCTTTTTACTGTTTGGTGTACTGTTCTAATAGAATAATATTGTTTGCATGTACTAGCTTGTGTGGATGCTTGGGTGTTGCTTCATGAGTCCAGTCGGTGAGCCGTACGCGCTTGAGTTTGAGGGTTACGAGGAGCAGGACCACCACCACCACCAGCAGTAGCAACAGCAGTTTGAGGAAGGCATGTATAGCACGGACAATCCTTGCTACCTAAAAACACCTCTTACATTATTTACTGCATACACATGTGTCTAAATTGTTACCCTTTTAAGGTTGTACCTAGCTTTGTTTGCTGGTCTTTTGCTCTTCTGTTTCTCAGCGGGGGCTCCGCACGTTGCGCTATTTATTTTGTTGTTGATATTCTTTGCCGCGCTTGGACGCCATTGACCCCCTCGTGTCGCTACATGAGCGTCAGTCAATCTCGGTGCCTTGGGTCATGCTGCCTAGGTTGTACCATAACGGCTACTGTTTCGTTAGGGTGTCTTGTGAAAAGCCTCGTAGCGTACCTATGCGGTCACACCCCGGAAGTGTGATTTGTGAGGTCTGATCCACCTCCGCGTGGTTGGGTGCAAAGTTCCTTTGAACTTTTACGCGACTGGGGGGTAAAGGGTGAAACATCTGCAGAGTGTATAATCTATCATGATAGCCTTGCTCAGGGTCATGAGCGGCCTGGATCCTTTATGATTAGAAGATGATGTTATTTGTTATCGTTTAATGCTCACTTCTACTATATTAATTGGGTTACAAATGGGATTCATGTAAATGTAGTGATTATGATGATGTTAAAATGAAACAACTAAAATTGCTAATGCAGTACAGCCATGTCAAGCCTTTCTTTTAAGCCTTCATTATCCGTGTTGTACTTGCTAAGTAAGACATTTACTTACACTTGCTATTCAACAAAATCCCGGATGGGTAACAGATGGATTAGATGGTACTGCTGCTGTTGAATTTCCTGAGGATCTGCCGTTCTACTAGCTGTGCTCAACCAGTCGGTGTCCCCGTGGGTTATCGGCTTCGTTTTCATTTAGAGAGAATTAATAAGGAGACTTCCGCTGTTTTATTCATTTATTTGAGTCAAACTCTGATGGAAAACCATTTATTTTATTCGAGCACTGTATTCTGTTATCATATTTGTTAGCTATATGGCCGCATATGGCCGCATTTCGGGTTTCTGTGTAAATCCGGGTGTGACAGATTGGTATCAGAGCCGTGCTGACTGTAGGATCACAACCTAGTTAGAATGGTCGGTTAGATTTTGCTTTATCCTTGCTCTCTCTATTCTACTTAGATTTGTGTTGGGTTTTTCTTTAAAATGGTGCTGTGTTTTCTCTCCCCTCTGTCTATTGCAAAGATTCTTAGGCAGTCTTTCCTCTCTACTTCCTCCTTCTTTCCAGCAGTAGATGGCTCGCACGAAGTTGACCGCACGCAAGACAACCTGTGGCTACCTTCCACCACGCGTCCCTGAGGAGGCATTAGGCGCTGGATACCAGGACGCCTACCGTGTGTGGAGGGACAGGCGTGAGGAGGCATTCCTGTTGCAGCAGCAGGAGCTCGAGAGGCAGCAGCTGGAGGAGCCTCAGGAGGAGGCGCCTCAGCAGGAGGAGCCCGCGGAGGAGGAAGAGCCCGCTGAAGAGGAAGAGCCCGAGGAGAGGGAGCTCTCCGACCCCGACAAGGAGTCTTCACCAGCAGAGGGTGGAGAAGCTGCTGGAGACCCTGATGATGATGGTGGTGGGGATGACGACTCTGAGCCTTCAGACGAGGGGGAGGAGTCAGACGAAGATCGAGATGAGGAGGGGAGCCTCCAGTGCCTGCAGTATGGCCAGCGCCAGATGTTTTAGAGCCACCCAGGTGGACCGTGTACGACTACGTCCGGGATGGAGGCGACAACTACTAACACCGGCGCCTCATGGGGATGTTGCATGCCCGCTATGGTTCACAAAACGTAGCCACAGAGTACCACAGTGAGATGTGGACGCACCCCCGCTTCCCGACCTTCTGGAGGACGGTGCTGCACGTCCGTAGGCCGGATCAACAAGTGAGAGCTGCTAGGATTGAGATGACGCACTTCGCTCTTAGTGACAGAGACTCCCAGCAGGCAGGGATACTGGACGCGGCCCATCAAGCCTACTACACCTACCGTGACAGGCTCTGGCATCAGGTGCACAATGGTCCAGACAGGTATCACCCCCGCAGGAGGAGCGGACAGACAGCTTGCACCATAGCCTCCACAGCTGGCATCGGCGACCCCCAGTTCGTTTCAGCTGTTGGAATGGTGGCTACTCTCAACACTGACTTGGACGCTTCTTCTGATGAGAACTACAGGCTGAGGCAGTAGTTGCACGAGTTAAAGGCCAGAGTGCTGCTACTAGAGGAGCAGCTGGGAGCTCCCGCACCGCGCAGTCCAGACTACCGTGCAGAGTCCCCGCCGCGCAAGAGGCCACGCTTCGGTTCCACCGCCGCCAGCACCACTATCGTCGACCCTTAGGGAGCTACCATGAGTCTATAATAGGGAATCGATTAGTCCACACTTTTTCGGTTGAGTCTAAGCTTAGTGTGTCGAGTCCAGTGTGAAACTTTGCTTTTAGGTGCTTGGTTGGTTTGTTATTGTGGTTATGAGTGATTTGGATTTCTATAATGAGTGTGATGGGCGTAGACGCAAATATACCACCATCTAGAGATTGGAATAAGGTTTAAGGATTATTAATGAATAAATAGTTGGGTTATCTATCTCCTTTCCACTTCCTCTGTCTTACTCTCTATGTCTCTGAATCATATCCTTCCAAGTACGGCTATCCTCTTATGCACCATCTGTAAGCATGGGTTATCTATTACCGATTGACCGAAATACTGATGGGAGATATCTTGCTATGATAGATGGTTAACACCAGAGGCAACCCCGGTGGCAGTGGAAACAACCCGCCCTCGAACCAGAACCCGCCACCTCTCACCATGGAGCAGATGATGCAGATGCAACTCCAGCTGACACAGCAGATGGCGCAAACCATAGCACTGATGCAGCAGAATCAGCACAACCCGCCTCAACAGCACCACGTGTAGCCCAGAGATAAAAGGGGCGAGTTTATGAAGGGACGCCCCCCTACCTTCAACAAGTCTAGCGACCCAATGCAGGCAGAGGATTGGCTCAAGGCAGTGGAAAGGCAGCTCGACATTGCACAGTGCAATGACAGGGAGAAGGTGTTATATGGAAGTGGACAGCTCCAGGGAGCAGCTTTGGATTGGTGGGATGCGTACCAATATGCTCACCCCAATCGTGATCAGATCACTTGGCAGGAGTTCCGCGACAGCTTCCGCTCTCACCACGTGCCGGAAGCGCTGATGACCTTGAAGAAGGAGTTCCTGGTATTGAAGCAGGAAGGTATTAGTGTCACCGCTTATCGTGACAAGTTCATTGAGTTGGCCCGTTATGCTCTAGAGGACATGAATACTGATAGGAAGAAGCAGACCCGATTCTGAGATGGCCTGCATGATGCACTCCAGTACCAGCTCCTGTGCTCTAGGTTCGCCACTTTTCAAGAACTGGTGGATAGCGCACTACTGCTGGAGCACAAGCGCCGTGAGATGGAGGAAAAGAAGAGGAAGCTCCAAGGCCCACCGTCAGGAAGCAATGTTCGCCCTCGCTTCAATCCTCAGCAAGGAAACCAGCAGATGGTGACTCCACAGCGTTTCCAGGCACAGTCCGGTTCGATGAACCGCAACCAGTATCAGCAACGTCCCCAGTACCAACAGCGTCCCCAGTACCTCCCAGCACCACCTTAGCAGCGTCTTCAGAACCAGCCACAGAATGGTCCTGTCCAATGCCTCAACCCGGCCAACAATGCACCTACGGCTCCGAGGTGTTTTGGTTGTGGTGAGCTGGGACACTATGCCAGCGCTTGTCCTCGCAAGGCTCAGAACGCCGTTGGTCAGAACAACAATCAGAGGATTGGGCAACCGTAGAACCAGAATGGGAACCAGCAGCAGAACCCAGCAAGGGGCAAGGTCAACCACATGGGTGTGGAAACCGCAGAAGGAGCAATGGATGTCGTTGTGGGTACGTTCCCTGTCAACTCGACTCTCGCAACTGTTTTGTTTGATACTGGAGCTTCGCATGCTTTCATATCTGCTGCTTTCGTGAAAAAGAACATGATGATCTTGCAACCTATGGGGAACCCCATGGTAGTTAGTTCACCCGGGGGAGAACAGCGTGCCACATTACGTTGCCCCTGTATCACCATCACAATAAGGGGGGTAGACTTTGTGGTGAACCCGATAGTCCTAGAAACCCTTGGGTTTGACTTGATTCTGGGTATGAGCTGGTTAGCCAGATACGATGGGGTGATTCAATGCTCCAAAAGAAAGAGCATTGTAGCTGACAGCAAAGACTGGTGAGAAAGTGGAGTATCAAGCAGCTAGTCCCTTGGAGCACAACCAGATCTACCAAGCCGAGGGTGTAGCACTGGAAGACATCAGAGTGGTGTGCGATTTCCCAGATGTGTTTCCAGATGAGTTACCAGGTATGCCCCCAAACCTCGAAGTTGAATTTGTTATTGATCTTAAGCCTGGTACTGCACCCATAGCTAAGAGGCCATATAGAATGGGAGTAAAAGAACTAGAGAAACTTAAGGAGGAATTAAGGGCGTTGTTAGCAAAAGGGTATATTCGTCCTAGTTCTTCCCCTTGGGGAGCACCGGTTTTGTTTGTAGATAAGAAAGATGGGACCTAGAGAATGTGGATTATCAAGCTTTGAATGAAGTGACCATCAAGGACAAGTATCCGCTGCCGAGGATTGATGATCTCTTCGACCAGTTGAAAGGAGCATGTGTGTTCTCTAAGATCGATCTCCGATCCGGTTACCATCAGATGAGGATACGAGTGACTGACATCCCCAAAACAGCCTTCACAACCCGATATGGTCTATATGAGTTCACTATCATGCCTTTTGGTTTGACAAATGCACCGGCATACTTCATGTATTTGATGAACAGTGTGTTCATGGACTATCTTGACAAATTCGTGGTGGTGTTCATTGACGATATTCTGGTTTTCTCCAACAATGAGGAACAGCATGAGGAACATCTGAGGTTGGTGATGCAGAGACTTCGTGAGCATCAGTTGTATGCCAAGCTGAGCAAGTGTGAGTTTTGGTTAAAGGAAGTAGCATTCTTGGGACACGTACTGTCCAATGGTGGAGTGGCAGTTGATCCGAAGAAGGTTAGTGATGTGTTGAGTTGGAATCCGCCTAAGGATGTGAGTGAAATCAGAAGCTTCCTTGGAATGGCTGGATATTATCGGAGGTTCATTGAAGGATTTTCAAAGATTGCTAAACCCATGACGGCCCTATTGGAGAAAAATGCTAAGTTTGTCTGGACAGGTGAGTGTCAGGCTAGCTTTGAGGAATTGAAGAAGAGGTTGACAACGGCACCCGTGCTAGTGTTGTCGGATATAACCTAGAGTTTCTCTATCTACTGTGATGCATCTCGTCAAGGCTTGGGATGTGTGCTTATGCAGGAGGGCGGAGTAGTAGCTTATGCATCGAGGCAGTTGAGGAAACATGAGCAGAACTACCCGACACACGATCTGGAGTTAGCAGCTGTGGTGCATGCTTTGAAGATTTTGAGGCATTACTTGATTGGTCATAAGTGTGATATTTACACTGACCACAAGAGTCTCAAGTATGTTTTCACCCAATCCGATCTGAACATGAGACAGCGCAGATGGTTGGAGTTGATTAAGGATTATGACCTGGAGATTCACTATCACCCAGGGAAGGCCAACCTGGTGGCATATGCTCTGAGTAGAAGGAGTTACATGAATAAGATCACGGGACATTGCTTACCGGAGGAACTCAGTTCAGAGTTTGAGAGGATGAGTCTGGGATTTGTGACCAGCATCACCGAGATGGCAGTAGAACCGACCTTGGAACAAGAGATCCGAAAAGGACAGCTCACAGATGAGAAGATCAAGGAGATCGTGGAACTGGTGGCATTAGGAAAAGCCCCTGGTTTTCGAGTGGATGACCAAGGGACATTGTGGTATGAGAAGAGGATCTGTGTACCAGATATAGTGCAGATCAGGGATGCAATTCTCAGGGAAGCCCATGAATCGGCATATTCAATACACCCGGGTAGTACCAAGATGTACCAAGATATCAAAGAGAGATTTTGGTGGTACGGATTGAAGAGAGAAAAGAAGAGGAAGCTTCAAGGCCCACCGTCAGGAAGCAATGTTCGCCCCCGCTTCAATCCTCAGCAAGGAAACCAGCAG